>DF358538.1:52607-75792 GCA_000787875.1 Solanum virginianum
AAAATGAAATGAGAAAAATGAAGTCGTGAGGTATAAAGCCCGACTCGTAGCCCAAGGATTCTCTCAGAGACCTGGGATAGATTATGATGAAATGTATTCAACTGTGATGGATACAATTACTTTTCGTTTCCTTATAAGTTGGGTAGTCCAAGAAAATTTAGAAGTGCGTCTTATGGACGTTGTGACAGCATACTTGTATGGTTCATTAGATTCTGATATATATAAGAAAATTCTCGAAGGATTGAAAATGCCTGAAGCATATACTCCCCGCAACTTATTCTCAATAAAGTTGCAAAGATCTTTATATGGGTTAAAGCAATCCGGTCGCATGTGGTATCAACACTTAAGCGATTACCTAACTAAGGAAGGATACATGAATGATCCCATTTGCCCATGCGTGTTTATTAAGAAATCTGAAATCAAATTTGCTGTTATAGCAGTTTATGTCGACGATATAAATATTATGGGAACTCCTGACTAGTTGTCAAACGCTGTTGAATATTTGAAAAAGGAGTTTGAGGTTAAAAATTTGGGAAAAACCAAATTATGCCTTGGTCTAGAGCTTGAGCATAAAGAAAATGAAATTCTTGTCCATCAGTCAGCATACACTGAAAGATTGCTTAGACGTTTTAACATGGACAAGTGCCATCCTTTGAGCATCCCTATGGTTGTAAGGTCTCTTGATCCCCAAAAGGACCCATTTCGTCCTAAACAAGAAGGTGAGGATATTCTTGGTTCTGAAGTACCATACCTCAATGTTGTCGGGGGACTTATGTATTTGGCACAGTGTACGAGACCTGATATAGCCTTTGCGGTAAATTTGTTGGTA
This sequence comes from Solanum virginianum, assembly GCA_000787875.1. Classification (NCBI taxonomy): domain Eukaryota; kingdom Viridiplantae; phylum Streptophyta; class Magnoliopsida; order Solanales; family Solanaceae; genus Solanum; species Solanum virginianum. The sequence continues at coordinate 53,437 of DF358538.1, forward strand.
TGTTTTAGTTCTGAGCCAACACGGAGACATTGGAATTGGATTAAACATATTTTCAGATATCTCCAAGGAACCACTGATTTGGGGTTATTCTATTCTAAGAAGACTACTAACTCGAGTTTAGTAGGATATGCTGATACGGGATATCTTTCTAACTCGCACAAAGCTCGCTCACAAATCGGCTACTTATTTTGCTATAATGACACAGCCATTTCTAGGCGTTCTACTAAGCAAACACTTGTAATTACATCTTCCAACCACTTCGAGATTATCTCCCTCTATGAGGCCAGAAGGGAGTGTGTTTGGTTAAAGTCAATTATAGCACATATCCGAAGACTTGTGGTCTGAAGCCAGTTATAGATTCTCCCACTATAATTTATGAGGATAATGTTGCTTGTGTTGTACAAGTTAGAGGAGGATACATTAAAGGAGACAGGACTAAGCACATCTCGCCGAAATTTTTTTATACTCATGAGCTCCAAGAAAGTCGACAAGTTGATGTCAAACAGATTCACTCCTCTGATAATCTTATAGATTTATTTACTAAATCTTTGCAGACTTCAATATTCGAGAAACTAGTTTATGGCATTGGAATGCGGCGAGTTAACAAGATGCAAGATTAATTTCCCCGAAGAGAAAATATTTTAGATGTCCCTGAAGTGACAATTTGATTTCATTCGTAGGCATTATTTGTCGAACCTCGTTAAAATTGTGTGTTCTCTTTAGCTCTCTTTGGTAGAGACACTCTATTCTCTACGATTTCACAATACTATTAAATTTATACATTAAATATCTTTGATTGATATGTTATGTTATAGCATGATTAAATGATAAACAAACAACATCAAAAGTTTAACAAGATAACTTTTCAAAGAGCTAAAAATTTCTGCACTTCTCATTGAAATTTTTTTCCGCTCTCTTTGTGAATGAAAATTTTGTCGCTTTTAAATTTAGTTTAAATAAAGCAATTTCACCACAATTAACATAATAAAAGTATGCATACTCTAATGGTTCCTTTAAATTGATTTATCGAGTACTTAGAGGAGCAAGTACATGCATTACTTAAAGTGGATACTTTTTTGATAAATTGAAATACTCTTGTAAATTTAAAATGATTGTACTTTATGAAAATTGTACCTTAACAAATAAGTTTTAGCATTTTAAGGTAGTAATTATTAAGAGTAGAATTTAAAAAATAGTTAATTATTTCTTGATTCTTTAAATTGACAACTAATTTGGAATAATTATTTTTAGTAACCTTGATAATTAAATTGGGACGGAAGGAGTACAAGATATTAATGCTTAGAAGGGTTCCAATTATAAGAAGCAAGCGCCATTGTCAATTTTAAAAAAAATTAATTATGGGCTCTTGGCCCATTTTATTAATAGCTAAAATAAGAAATCCGGTCCACAAAAGAGGGGGACCTGAAGCCCCACCATAATCTCAGCATAAAACTCTTAGACCCTAAGTAAAATAGACATCTAGAACAAAGTACACTTTCTCAAAAAGCACTTTCCCAATGCGTCTCTTCCCCTTCCTCTTCAATGGCGTTCAACCTTGGACGAACATGCTTCTCTTTGTCATACTCATCTTGTCGCTCTGCCTTTTACTCATGTAAGTCACGTATTCTCTTCTTTCTCCTTTGTCTTCAGTTCGCGATATTGACTGCTGGCATTTTCCAGCATTTTTGACACTCCTCCATGGCTTTCTCCAGTACGACTAGGCTAGAAAATGTGTTTCCCCTTTAGGATGGATGTGAAAGTGTTTTCTTCCATTTTAAGACAAATCATAAGCTGAGTAATTCTTCGTTTCTGAGAATCCCCATTTTTTTACAGGAGATGGTGTACATATATTAGCTCCACATGTCTTAAGGCTTTCTGCCCTATCAGACTCTCCTTTTGATAGAATCTACCCCTACTTTTGTTGTATGAAATAGGTTTTTTGTCACACCACTTTTGCCCACACATACATGCTGTAATTTATTCGTGCCTTTTGATAGTCTCAACTATACATAGTAATATTTTGGCATGTAACTAATTCTAAAGGCAATAATCTTCATCTGTTTATGCTTAACTGTTATGTATAAAAATATTATCTGCTATTGGCCTAGTCTTAATCTGTATTGATGGGATTTACTGTTTAGCTGTATTGCATATTCTTTTGGCGTGACTTGGTAGCCGACTGAAAGCCCAGAATTATTGTTTCTCATCTTGCTCAATGACACAGGTTGCTAAATAGTCTGCCAGTTGATTGCCTCCCCTAAAAATATGACATAGTTCCATATGCATGTCTTGCATCATTTGTAGAATCTCCTCAGTCATCTCCATTATCTCCCATGGTATCATCCATTCCCCTTTTAGGATTTTGAGTGAATCAGATGCTATAATGATGTTCTCTAGGCTGTACTCTTTTCCAAATTGCAATGCCCTCCATATTGCAGTAGCTTCTGCCACAATGTTAGTTGTAAATCTAATATGCCCAGCTTCTGCATAAAGTATGTCTCCTCTCTGAAATCTAAAACAGAAACCATATGAGCTTCTTCCTGGATTGCCCCTGCTTGCACCATCTGTATTACACTTAATCCTTCATAATTCAGGGGTTTTCCAGACCACCCGCTTGTAAAACAACTTCTTTCTCTGGCTCTGTAGAAAAGGTACACTCACTGCCCATTTTCTTGGAATATTTGACAATTGTGGATATGTGTTTTTAATTAACTGGAAAAATGGTATGCTCACACCTCTCTATCAATATTGAAAATGTTACTTGCTTCCCATGTTTAATAATATACCTCCTTTTTCACAACTCCCGTATCAATATTGCAGGTATACAAACCAAAATCTCCTTTGGCCTTATCTTTTCCATAGTGCTCCACCATTAAATCATGAATGAAAATAGTTGATAACTCTCCACTTTGAAACCTGCACAACAAAGAAATTGCTTCCAGAACTTTTGGACTATAGGAGTTGTTAGGAATAATTGATTAATAGTCTCCTCACATCCAATGTTCCAACAATAGCACTTTGAGACTGTTGGAATTCTACACCTCTTAAGGTGATCATTTGTGGGAATCCTCCCTTTTAAGACTCTCCATAGAAAGAATGAGACCTTATTGAGAAGTCTTCTGGCCCAAATAAATTTGTACCACTCAATTTTCTCTTTCTTAGGCCTGACTAGCTGATATGCTGATTTGGAAGTAAATACACTTGTATTGCTTGCAGTCCGACAAGGTTTATCTAACCCCTCCCTCATGGTAGGCTTGATGTTATCCATAATAAAATGATACATCTCCTCTAAAATAGTATCTCTTAGAGCATCAGTGTCCCATCTCCTCTTCCTTTCCAGATCACCCTCTATGTAGTATAGTACCCTAAGTCCTATCCAATTGTCAAACCAGAAGCTAGAATTTCCTGTTTTCACTTGCCACCAGATAAAAGGCTCCGCCTCCTCCCTTATTTTTAGCATGCTCTGCCAAGTTTGAGAGGCCTCTATATTCTTGGCCATGACAGGGTGATGTCTTTTGCAATACTTATTGTTATATAAGTGGCCCATAATGAGCCAATAGAGGTTCTGAAGTTCCACCATAGCTTTATATGCATTGCTCTATTCTCAAAAAGAGATTTGAAGCCCAAACCTCCTTCCTCTCTAGGGAAATACGTTTCTTTCCAAGACACCCAGTGTCTCCTTCTTGCCTAATAGTGGACCCCCAAAAAATTTTTGCAAAGAGTTGGTACAACTTTCTTATGACCCCTTTTGGAGGGGTAAAAGCTGTCAGAAGATACATGGGCATAGATTGTAGGACATGGTTAATGAGAATATATCTTCCTCCAAATGACAAGAACCTATTTTGCCATGAAAAAAATTCTCCTGGCAGTTTTCCTCATTAGTCCTTCAAAATAACCACTGTTCTTTCTGTCATAATAAACTGGACAACCCAAATAAGTAAGGGAAAATTCCCTTTACCTTATTCCAGTCAGTTTTCTCAGCCTGATAGAGAAAATAAGAGGGGTGTTATCATGTAAAATAGAAGATGCTCTTGGACTTATTAATTCGCTGACCTGGTGCTTTCTCATATTTTCTCAATATTTGCATCATTTTAATGATGGAAGCGCTATCTCCAGAATAGAATAAGATAGTATCATCTGCATATGATAAATGGTTGATCTCCAAACTCCATTTAGGCAAACCATACCTTATGAAATCTTGGTCCCTATGAAGATTGTTTAATTCTTTATATAGCACCTCTTTAGCAATGATAAAAAGTAGGTGATAGAGGATCTCCTTGTTTTAATCCTCTAGAAGACTGGAACAAGTCATAAGTCTATCCATTAATGCACATTGAGTACCAATTGCTTGAAATCAACCTCCATACATATTTATAATGATCTCACTGAACCCAAAACTTCTCATTACCTATGTGAGGAAAATCCAAGACACCCTGTCGTAGGCCTTGGTCATATCAAGCTTGACCACTACATTAGTGTGCTTTCTCCTTTTATGAATATCCCCAATAATTTCTTGAGTCAACAACACATTTTCAGATATACTTTTGCTCTTGATAAACCCAGACTGATTGGGAAAAATAAGTTTTGATAGAACCACTAGCATTCTTTCATGCAATACTCATATTCTAGAGATGACTTTATTTATGAAGCAACTCAGACTAATTGGTCTTAAGTCTAAGAATATTTTAATTTCTTCCTTCTTTGGTATCAGTACCAAGTTGGTATGGGTAACATACCTAAGCAGAGACTGACACAAAAGAAGGCTCGAACCATATTGATAACATATGTGTTGAAACCACATCCCAGCAAGCCTGAAATAATAGGCCTGTAAACACCATAAGGGCCTGCTGCACTAGAACAATCCAGTTGGAACATAGCCACCTTCACTATTTCCTCACTTGGTAGTACACTCATCTGCTCATTCTCCTTCTTAGTTATTAGTGAAGGAATAAGATCTAGCATGGAGGTATCATTGTTGAAATTGATCTTCTTGAATTGATTCTCAAACACTCTAACTGCCTCTTGCCCTCTATCTGCCTCTTCTGTTAGCAAAATGCCTTGTTTATTTCTAATTTTAGTAAGATGCAGCCTTTTTCTTTTTCCTAGGATATATGAGTGAAAAAATTTAGTATTATTATCTCCGTGAGTAAACCACCTTATGTCAACCTTCTGCTTCTACAATTCTTCTTCTATATCCAAGAACTTCTTCAATTCAACCTTAGCTTTACTTAATTTTGCTCTATTTTACGCGTTGGGCATGATCTCCAACTGTGTTTCCTTTACCTTGATAATGTCTTCCAGTGTAGCAATCTAAACAAAAATGTTGTCATATTCTTGTTTACTCCACTTCTTTAAGGCATTTTTCACCTTTTTCAATTTAGCATGAAGTTCTAGGAAGGGTAGCCCATAAAATCAATATTCCAGTACCTCTCCATAATGGCCTTAAAATTTCTATTTTTGCATCAGAAATTTTAAAACCTGGATGGTTTAATAACATTCTTTACCTCAGTGCTGCATACTACATACAATGGTGCATGATCTGAACCTTGTCTAATTTGATGATGAACCTCAACATGCAAAAAAATGTCCAATAGCTCTTAATTAACAAAAATTCTATTCAATCTCTTGAAAATACATGCATCATTTATCCGTCTATTCCACCAGGTGTACTTACTCCCAGTGTATTGAACCTCAATTAATGCATAAACATTTATGCATTGAGCAAAGTCCATGGCCTCCTATTGAGTGAACTCCAACCCTCCTAGCTTCTCTTTTTCATTCAGAATCACATTAAAGTCACCCCGAACCATCCAGGGACATCCTACAAAGTCAAGTGTCTCAATTTCTTCCCATAATTCCAGCCTCTCCTCCATACTACATCTAGTATAAACAGAGGTTACCATAAACTCTTGACTTTGCTTTAAGACTTTCATGATAACTTGTTGATAATTGTTGTTGAGTATTGTGCCCACCCACTCATCTTTTAAAAAAAATTCCTAAATCTTGCCAGAGTGATTTACCAAAGCATGGTCAATACTCAGCCTTTATTTATATTGGTGTATCTCTTCAAAAGCCTGAAATGGTTCCATTAACGCTATGAAAGAGTAGTGATATTTTCTGTTCATGTCAATTAACCTTCCAAAAGCATTGTGGGTGTTAACTGACCTAATATTCTAGAATAGGGCTTTATCTATCATTGATCACAACTGGAAGCCCTACTCTTACTACTCCCTGTTCTGACTTGTAGAGGAATATTGATTTTTCCTCCTTTGGTTATAAGGCTATCAGTATGCCTAGAGAGAGATCTCCTTCTTTACTGACATCCTCAATGTTATCCTTCATGCCTTCCTCTTCATTAAAAATTTTATCGTTCTCACTATTTGGATCTAGTGTCTTATCCCCAAGAGCTTCTTTATCCATTTCTTCTCTATTTTACATGTCCAACTATTTCCCAACTACTTCATTTATGGCAGTGTCCACAAAATCATTATGGGAATTCTAATTAGTACAGCTTTCATCCTCTTTTTCAGCATTCATCCTTTCTGTTGAAATTTTCACTCCTTCATCCTTCTGCTCATTTTCCTTTGAATTGGTGTCATGTTCTTCATTTCTCTTTTTCTGCTTCTTGGTTGTTCCCCATGGTACCTTTGTCCTTGCCATGAAAATTTTGTCACCCACTTATTTGTGGATTTATTGTGTAGCTCCCCATTCGTAGAGTGAATGTTGTGCTCCCCCTCCTTTTGTACTTGTTGCTCCTTATCCTTCTCTTTTGTCTTACCTTCCTGACTTGCTAAATTAGCAAACTTGTTGGGAATGTTTGCCTGCCAGACCTATTAAGGTTGTTGCTTTCTAACCTCTTTCTTTTTCTTAGGCTCAACAAACCATCATCCTTAGATGGAGGCTAATTCTCATTGCTTAACTTCTGCTTTGTGTTTTCAGCTTCTTTTTTCTTCTTATTTTCCTCTCCTTTTTTGTCTACTTTTTTCTTGAATAGCTCTGAATTTTTCACATAACATTGTTCTTCATTATGACCCTGAATAAGATAGATTTGGTAATACCTTAGGAGATAGTCATACTTGATTTGCACCCATTTCTCCGGGACCTCCTCTCCATCTTGCTTAATCCCAATTTTAATCCGCTTTGAAAATTCTCCCAACAAATCTACTTCTACCTTTACCCTTGCGCAACTAGGACGAGTTTTGTTCTTCGTGGCCATGACCACTTGTAATGGTTTTCCAACAGCTGATGCAAGTGAGAACATAGCCTCTTCACAAAAGAAATTAGGTGGTAAAGATGGGAAAGATATCCAAGCAATGGCAATCGATGTTTCTTTCGATGTATTGAACATAGGCTCCCACTTAAAAGTTCTCCTAGGGTACGACTAGTTCTGGTGTGATATGTAAAAGGCTGGCTTGGACAGTAAGTGCCCATAAACCTCCAACAATGACGCTCGTATGAGAATATGCTTGTTACTTAGCAACCGTATATTGCACTCCCTTTTTAATTCACATTGTTTGGGGATTAGTCTCCTTAGATCATGCATGTCTGGCCATTAGTACAAGAATTTTCCAATAACGACATATTGAAGATTTTCTCATACAATCATTCGATCGACTTCATTCTGTTCCCGCATCACAATCAGCTCACAATGTAGATACGATATTGGTTTAATAGGAACTGGTGACTCCGTAGGCATATCAAGCTTCAACAAACTCGCATACGTTTTCCTAGCAATTCATTGACCAGCCTCTAGGGGAGACTGGTCAACCTGGATGGTTTAATAACATTCTTTACCTCAGTGCTGCATACTACATACAATGGTGCATGATGTAACGGCTATTGTTTTTCGAGAACCAAGATTTTTTTGATGACGATCGTGTAGGATTTAGCGTTTTTCTTAATTTGTCTGATTCCATGCCATTGTCTATTCATTTTTAATATCATAAAAGTAATTTCTTGTAATAAATTAGTCAAAATAACTCTTTTTTAATAAATTGACGCTCGACTAAGATTGTGCACACCTCCATTAATTTCGTATTTATTGATACCAAGTAGGTTTGGCACCAAGAAAGCTAAGAAGAAATCATCTACTATTTTGCTTTCACGAAATTGAACTTGAAACCTCATGATTTTCAATCCATACAATGAGCCAAACCCTTGAAAGCACATTAAAAATTAATAATGCCCTATCCATTAATTTTGTGTGAGACGAAATAAAAGTGGTAACATTATCTGTAAGAATGGGATATGGTAACATGTGGCAGCTTGTCAGTGGATGGAGCAATGTCGTGTGGTAGCTAGGTTGATCTTTTGTCCAGGAAAAAGATATCCCATTAACTCAAAGCCCCTCAAATCCAACTTCTGCTTTTGGTCCTTCCATTAATTTTCTTCCATCATCATATCTCTCCTGCACAAGAGCAAGTTCAGACAAAGAAACACGTAAAGAACCATGGCAAGTAGCAGCATGGCCTCTGCTGCATCTGGCTTTATGGTGGCAACCCCTAATGTCACATCTAACTCTGCTCCAAAGAGCTCTATGTTATTCTTCTCCTCCAAGAACAACAGCACCAACATCCCCAGGCTAGTCGTCCGGGCCGCGGAAGAGGCTGCACCACCAGCTGCTACCGCCACTGCTGAAGGAGAAGCTCCTCCTGCCAAAGCTGCCAAGCCACCTCCAATTGGACCCAAGAGAGGAACCAAAGTAAGTAGTTCAATTAAAAAAAATAAGAGACCAACATATCTCTTATGTAGTACGTGTTCTACTGACGATTCAAGATTTAAAACCAGTAGATAAAATATATAGACTCAGATATATAGATGCTAATTCAAGATTTAAATTTGATTGATGGATTCTACCATACAGGTTGTTATCACTAAAACTCATTACACTTCCAGAATTATGGGTTCCGATATAATAACGGTTGAGATTTTAGTAACTTTCTTATATATATATTATGCTTCCGATGGAAAATGTAGGGGTTTTGGTTGATTATGTACTGCATCAGTTTTTGTGTGTGTGTATAGATATCATTAATTTTTATCCAAGTATATATAGTCTAAGTCTGTTATAGTAGGAACACCCAGTCTCGTATGGTGGTGTGCTCAGCTCAGGCTGTTCATAACCAATTGATTCTTAAAATATTTGGAATACAGGTGAGAATTTTAAGGAAGGAGTCTTATTGGTACAAGGGTGTCGGCTCAGTTGTAGCAGTTGATCAGGTAAGGGAATTGATTGAAATCCATGTCCTTTGTGACTTGTGAGAGTGAAAATTTAATTACAAGTAGATGTTAACTTTTGATGTTATTCACTGTTGGTGGTGATGGTACAGGATCCAAAAACACGCTACCCAGTTGTAGTGAGGTTCAACAAAGTGAACTATGCTAATGTATCCACCAACAACTACGCCTTGGACGAAGTTGAAGAAGTGAAATGAAGGAGTGGAAGTAATTAGTTCAAGGTTTTTCATATTTGTAATATGCCCAGCCCTGCGCTTTCCATGTTTAATCTCTAGTTACATACTGGCTTTGAATGTGAATGTGTATCATAATTTTCTGGCAACTTTTTCCTCCATTCTAGCTAATTGCCATTACTCGATCCAATTCCTACATCATGTTGGAATGGTTTGTCTGTATATCAGGTCTACACCCTAAGGTAGACTATCTAGTTAAGGACATGCACGATGATCAGACCCCCCAAAATTCCAACATATTTGCAGTTCTTTTTGGTACCAAGTGTGAATCATATGTTACCTTATACAGATAATAATCACATGGCTAAGACAGCACGAATTAAATCATGGTTCAGAACTCAAAAAGAGGAAAGAGTCTTACCCCAATGAAATAACAGGGCATGGGATCCATTCACCATACCTGTTCCCATTTCCGTCCCCGTCCCTTGGCTTACACTTAAATTGATCTCTCTTGTTTCCATTCCACTGTAAGAAGATAAGAGATCAAAGTAGCAAGTATTCTGAACCATAGCAAGACATTTTCAGGTTTTGGAAGCAAAAAATATAGTTTTTCAATCAGGGAAAAGACAATGTATCAAATGTTGATTATAGAGAACACGTAATAATCTATGTAAATATGAAAATTTTGACGACTTCGATTTTACACTTGAATAAACAACCTCTCTATCAAAAAACTTATTATGGAAACTACAATAATTAATATCACATTCCATTTTCTGTCATACGCTTATTAAAACTTGATCCATGTAATTACGGGAGGGTACGTACATACTTGAGCAACATGCATAACCCGGCTCCCATCCCATGCTTCCACTCTCAGGAACACCCCAGCGTGGACACACGTGAAGTTAACCTCGCCAACAAAGAAAAAAGAGAGGGAAGAACGGAGAAAATGAAGCAAAAGAAACTTGATGAATGCTGCAATATATATTGAAGAGGAAGAAAGAAGTATTCACGAAATTGAACTTGAAACCTCATGATTTTCAATCCATACAATGAGCCACACTACGAAAGCATTCCAAGGAGGATAACCAACACCACTGCCACGCACACGACCATCCAGGCGTAGAGATAAATACCTGCACATGATTTAAAATGGCAAAACATCAGTCAATTGCTTAAAGTTTGTAACTCTTTTATAATGATGCCTACTAGCATTTCAAGATTTGTTTAAAGATTCACGTGAAAATATGATGAAGGTCCACTTCTCTGAACTCATAATGTTTACATTGCAGTTCTATTTGACAAGTCCCATGAAGAATTCAATCAACCGATCTCTCTCTTAGAAAACTATATATACTACTGTAGTTGCAGAATACTTACACCGGAGATTCAGGAGAGACACTGGCTAGTTTCTTTTGTTCATCTATCCACCTATCACGAGTGAACCAAATATAAGAATCTTTATTTTTACTTCTCAAAGTCATTGTAATTATTGTTAATGTCAGCGGCAAGTGCGAGAAGAAATAGTTTGAAATTAGACAAAGTTTCATGTTATGGGTAGCTCACTCACTTGGTCCACTCGGTGGCATAAATAGGAGCAAGCTGCCATAGCCTTTTTCTTCTGGAAATTTTCTCCCCAAGTTCTTCATTCTCTTCAAATTCAAAGCTAGGAGAAATTCCATCTGTTGCAAAAGGGACCACAAGCACCCCTCTTTCTAGAAGGCCATCAGTAAATGGTGCACTGAGTTTGAAACATTCTGAAATGAAAGCCGAAGGGCCAGCAAGGATGACCAACCGAGCAATTCCTCTGAAAGCACTAACAGGAACAATTTTCTTCTCATCCACACGAAGCTTAAGATTTGAGAGATTTTCCTCTCTTGCTAACCTTGCCACCTGAGCATTTTTTGCTTTATTCTCTCTATAATACAGAAAACCAAATATGGAGACTGCCGCGAGATCTATGCCGATGCCTTTTAGGATCTCAGGAACTTCAGCACCTCTTGATGAATTGGCCAATGCAGCAATTAGCCGTGTAGAGGCAATAAGTCCTCCAATGACACCGCTTGCGATAAAAGCAAGATAGAAGAACATCCGAACAGACCGAAAGGGAGAAAGAACTTCACTTCTTATCTTGGCTGTAGAACTAAACAACAAATAAAATGAAGATCAAAAGGTTGTTTCACTTTACAGAAATGGTAGCAAAATATTTTGATAAAAGTTATCCAATTAGATGAGTACTGGAAGTGGAGTACATGTACAGACAACATATCCATACTGAAAAGTTAAATTTTTCACATTTGTAACAGCTGTCAGAAACACGAAAAAGGAGTCGCCTTATTATGGCTAAATGTGCAATACAAGAACCTTAATGCACAAAAATGTCTGGAAATAACGACTATAACACAAAATTGAGCTGTAATATTGATGCTCTGAGCAGCAAGTTCTTCGCTGTTGATCCATCAATAAAACAAAGTTTGGATATAATCTTTAACAAGTAAAACTTTTCCAAACCTGTGCTTTTACAAAGTATTGTTGGGAAAATGTGGACTAACACAAAAGTATATGGTCAAAAATAATGGAAATAAAATGGAAAAATAATGAAATCAAGAATTTTACATGGAAACACTTTTTAAATAAGGAAAAAACTATGGGCCAAGAAGAACAACTGATATCACTTTAGCAAGGAATTTTACACTGGATAATTACGAGTATAATACTCAAAGTGACTATTATACAGTCAAAAGGAACAACCTTCTTTTGATTTCTCACCTTACTGAAATACCGCACACACTCGATTTTTCCTTCTCAAACTATTTTCTTATATAGTCTATGGTATAGACTCATAAAAAATGCTCTATAATACTTTTCTCTCCAATTTTGGTGTATTTATAAATGAGCAAAAGCTCCCAAATTATAGGAAAAAATTTGTTCATGTTGATGTCATCAGTGACATCAACGAAGAACAAAATTTCAAACTTAGTAGGTTTGTTCTCTGGAAAAAATGATAAGATTTGGCCGTTGGGATTTGCCAACTACCAAATTCACATTTTGACTCTAATTTTTCAACCTTGCAGCAATTGTTGATTTTAAAAAATGGGCCTAAACCCCACAAATATCCCCTTTAGACCCATTCACTAAAAGAAGATAACACTGAGCCTCCAGTTTGCGTGCACGCCAACAAGTTCTTTGCACAATTAGGACTTGTCCATTGTTACCACCTTGGTTAGCATATCTATTGGATTCTCACTTGTTGAATCTTTTTGATATGAAATGATTCAATATCCACTAGCTCATGAATCCAATGATATCTCAAATCAATGTGTTTTATCCTTGCCTGGTACATGGAGTTCTTGCTCAAGTTTATTGCACTCTGACTGTCACAATAGACAACATACTCCATCTGCTGCAATTCAAGTTCTTGAAGGAATTGCTTGAGTCATATCATCTCTTTGCCAGCTTCAGTAACCGCAATATACTCGACTTCAATTGTAGATAGTGCAACACACTTCTGCAACTTTGATTGTCGTGATATAGCACCCTGACAAAGTATACAAATATCCAATAGTGAATTTTTTGTTATCAAAATCACTTGTCATATCAGCATCTATATGGCCCTTCAAGATTGGATTTTATCCTTCAAAACAAAAGCATTCATCTGAGCTTCATTTTAGATACCTGAGTATCTACTTCACAACTTCCCAATGCGCATTTCCAAGATTGTCGAGGAATCTACTGATAGCACCAACTGCGTGAGCAATATCAGGTCTAGTACATAGCACTGCATAAATTAAACTTCCAATGATGGAGCAATATAGAACTTTGGCCATGCTCAGTTTTTCCTCAAGATGTAGGACACATCTTGCTCAACGTTATGTGACCAACAATAGGTACGCTAACAAACTTAGCATTCTTCATATTGAAGCGCTCCGATATACGTTTAATGTACTTCTTTTATAACAAATAAATCTTCCTTCCATCTTTAAGACAAGTAATCCTCATGCCCAAAATTTGCTTGGCATGACCTAACTCTTTCATAGCAAAAGACTTACATAACTCTTTCTTCAACTCGATGATTATGGAAATATTCTTGCCCACAATCAGTATATCATCCACATACAACAAGAGGAAGATAAAATCATCATCAAAAATTTTTGTACAAACACACAATAACTGAGGAAGTCTTCTTGTAGCCTTGCTCCTCATAATAGATTTAAACTTCTTGTACCACTATTTAGGAGCTTGTTTTGGGCCATAGATACTCTTTTTGAGTTTGCACACAAAGTTTTCTTTACCATTTTCTTTGAAACCCCCGGGTTGTTCATATAAATCTTTTCTTCTAGAGCACCTTGAAGAAAAGCTAACTTAACATCCATCTGCTCAATCTCAAAATTAAGACTAGCAACCAAACCAAGAACGGTACGAATGTAGGACATTTCACGACATGAGAAAATATTTCGTCAAAGTCAATACCCTTTCTTTGAACGAATCCCCTAACAACCAATCTAGTTTTAGACCTCGGCCTCAAGCTGTGTTCTTCGACTTTAACCTTGAACACCCACTTGTTCTTCAAAGCTCTCATGCCCTTAGGCAATTTCACCTTCTCGTGCAAAGATTTCATCTCATCTTACATGGCTTCAATCCATTGATCCTTGTGCTCATCTTCCATGTCCTCCTCATAACATTCAGGTTCTCCTCCACCAATGAGTCGCACATACTCATTAGGTGAACAACGAGAGGGAACACGTCTTATGGACCTCCTAAGAGGAATATTTGATTCATCGACAACTTTATGAGCACAGGCACCATCAATAACATCGTTGTTATTATCAACATGTTGATCTGGAAGATGTTCCTGGGCATTGTCATGATTATCGAGCCCACCAATATCATGCACACTTATATGAGGAACTTGATCAAGATGAACTATGCCATCAAAACATGAAGATTCTAGCTTCGCCGTTTTGTCAATATCTTCGATAGTTTGATTCTCCATGAAGACGATATTGCAGCTTCTCACAAGCTTTTGCTTAATTGGATCATATAGTCTATAAACCAAATTCATCAATGCCCTAGCCAACGAAGATGCACTACCTTATCTTGGCATCTAACTTTGACATCTCACCTTTCGACACATGTACAGAAGCTTTGCAACCAAATTATCTCAAATGGTCATAGGAAACATTATTTCCATACCAAGCTCTATTTAGAACATCTCTTTGAAAAGCAAAAGCAGGAGATAGATTAATAATATGTGCAGCGGTCAATAAAGCCTCACCCCAAATAGACTTTGGCAACTTTGCTTCAGAAAGAAAACATCTAATCTCTTTCCATCAAGGTCCTATTCATCCCCTCCACCAAACCATTAAGTTGAGAAGTCTTAGGAGAAATCTTCTGATGCCTAGTACCTCGATACTTGCAGTATTCGTCAAACGGTTCACAATATTCACCACCATTATCAGTACAAATACATTTCAATTTCATTCCAGTTTCTTTTCAACTGAAGCCTGAAATTGCTTAAAGACACCTAACACTTTAGTTTGTAGTCTTTAAAACATAAATCCAAAGTTTTCTTGAGATGTTTTGTGGGGTTCAGCCTATTTTTAGAAATCAATAATTGATGCAAGTTTAAACAATTAGAGAGCCAAAATGTGGATTTGGTAGTTAGCAAACTTCAACGACCAGTTCTCATCATTTTTTCAAAGAACAAACCTACCAAATTTGAAATTTTATTCTTTGTTGATGTCACTGATGACATCAACATGAACAAATTTTTTTCTATATATAGAGAGCTTCTGCTCATTTATAATCACATCAAAAATTGGAGAGAAATACTAGTGAGCATTTATGAGGTATACCATAGGCTATAAGAAAATAGTCTATGAAGGAAAAATAGAGTATGACCAATATTTCAGTAAGGTAAGAAATCAAAACAAGATTATTTCTTTTGAGTGTGTCATAGTCACTTTGAGTAGCGTACTCGTGACTATTTAGTGTAAAATTTCTTACTATAATGATATCAGTCGCTCCTCTTGGCCTGTGGTTTTTCCCTTATTTAAAAAGGGTTTTCATGTAAAATTCTTGATGTCATTATTTTTCATTTTATTTCCAGTATGTTTTACCTTATACTTTTGTGTTAGTCTACATTTTCCCAACAAACTGGTACCAGTGCTTTAGTTTGCAATAGCTATATTTTTGTAGGAAAATAATGAAAGTCAATACAAGTAGAATGGTCACTTTGAATGGCGTTGATTATGCCATTTGGAAGGGGGAAATGAAAATTTTGCTCTATGTTACAAATTTTTATCAACAAATCTTTATCACTATGAAGTGTAAAAATAAAATAGATGAAGAGAGGAATCTGTTGCATAGATAGGTGTGGATATTTAATAGACAGTGGATTGATGAAAAAATTTAAGGCTACTTCTATTTGGTTCCTATCTGATTCTTGGAAACATTTTGAACCTCATTATCAAATTCTGCTCTGGATAGTGTGTTCTCTATGGATTCACCAAAAGCAGTGTCATGCATGAAGAGATAAGAAGAAAATTTCAAGGTTTTTCTTTGTCAAATGTCTAGGTAACCAGCCCTAGGGCGAGAAATAAGAATCGTGGTTCTCAGAATAACGAACATAACAAAAGCAAATCCACAGGCAGACTTAAGGATATTGAGTGTTATCATTGTGGCATGAAAGGACACACAAGAAAGTTTTGTTGAAAGTTGAAGAAAGAGAACAAAAACAAAGAGAAAAATAAAGAAAATAGCAATGAAAATTGTCTAGCCACCATCACCACTAAAGACCATGTTACCTTTCTTGACGTGAAAATGATAAATATTGCTTGTCATGAGTCAAGCTGGGTTGTGGACATTGGTGCCGCATCTCACGTGACATCAAGGAAAGATTTTTTTCTCTTCCTAAACTCCTGGTGATTTGGAACCTCGAGTATGGATAATGAAATTGTATCTAGGGTGGTTGGTATTAGTACAATTTGTTTGGAAACTATTGTTGGAAGTAAAATAGTTTTGACAATGTGAAACATGAACCCAATGCTCATTTGCATCTAATTGTTGTTGGTATTCTAGATGATAGAAGATACTTTAGTACCAATCGTGGAGAAAAGTAAAAAGTCATTAAGGGATCCTTGGTTGTAGCTCGTGGCAACAAACGCCGTGATCAATACTGGACTATGGTTTCTACTTGTGTCAATATGGTGAAGACAATTGAGAGTGATAACTCTTCAACGTTATGGCTTAATCTCCTTCCTCACACTCCCCTAACAAAAAGTAGTTTAGTAATTCCCATGATTGTTCATACATTACACACTGGTTTGTTACCAGCTTATTTCTGTTTTAACCTAATAGAGTCTCAAGAGACGCCACAAGCAAGTCAATAATATTGGAAACTCACAAATAAACTAAACAGCAAATTCCATCTCAACTGAGAAGTAAGGAAGAATAAAACAAGTCAGAACTCAATATAATTTGATGCTTCATCAAGCTAGCAATTATACACATCATAAAATTTGGCCTACTCAAGTTATAATACATAAATTCATAATCAGTATTAAATATGGACCAAAATATACCAATCCACAAAAGCTATGGGACCATTTAAGTTAAAGCTTTAAATTACATGTATATTCTTGCCTAAATAGATCTCCACATACTTTATTATGGATAGATTCAGCCTACAAGCCAAATTATTATGAGGTCAGATTGATGCATATTGAAGGGAATATTCATCTACCGAGAATTCCAGAACTGCAAGATTCTCATTCGCTCTAATGAATAACTAGATTCAACCAAATTCCTCTTGACAATCTAGCAAATGATGAGCAATGGTGGAAGCGTCCATTATAAGAATTACAAAAGAAGCTCTACCAACTCTTGCCCATTCACTAGTGATATGATACACACATAAGAAGTAGCAGGTTACAAACTGATGAAGTTAATAAGGAGCATTAGTATTAAAAAAAATTCCAAGAAAGGAGACAAGGTCTTTGCTCTATGTTATATCCTTCCCTCTGGATTCCTCGTTACTATAGGAGTATGCAGTAGCGTATTTAGAATAGGTTGTATGGGCTAAGCTAAGACCACGGCTTCCAGCTCAAACCATAAACACATAAATATATATTTATGAGTCTGGAGAGAAAAGATGTATAGGTAGTTAGATATGTATGCCAAAACACATCCTCCCAATTCAGAACATACGCTAATGCAACCACCCTTATCAATTTAAAGTCAATATCCCAATGTCAATGATCCCTCCTTTATAAGACATCTGCTCCTTGGCAATTAACAAACAAGATTAACAGGAATTTCTATCTAAGTGTCTCCATTCACATTAAACTTGTGTTAGAAAGCTTCATAACAAATTCCAAGAGTCATGAATCATATTATATGAAAAGTTCAAACTTGAGTTTCTCTTTTAGGGCATATTTTTAGCAATTTATCCCGTATTACAACAAAATCAAATTAACAGACGAACAGAAGCATATATACCCCAAACAGGAGGTGAAATGATACCTTATATCAGAAGAAGAAGGATTCGAATTGTTACAAACTACTGAGAGCAATTTCGGTTCGCGTCTGGAAGTGGTAATGTGAGTGAAGCGGAAGTAGTAGGATTTCCCACCATATCTCAATTGGCGGGAAAATGCGGACCGTATAGCGGTAAGATGGAAATTGGGAGAATTGACGGTGATATAGGAGAACAGCGCCGCCGTAGCCATGGCTGAGCAACGTTATTCCGGCAGAAGTGCAGTGGTTTGTGAAGGTATAAACATGGCTGCTAACCACCGCCACTTTGGGGATATTAGTTTTGGATGATCCAAACACAGCCACGACTATTTTGGCTTCCCAACCAAAAATGGTTTTCAAGATTAAAAAATGTTTTCCCCTAATCTAACACTTTGTTTGGTTGGTTGTTGTATCGATTTGTAATGTACTGTTGTATTGTATTGTATTATTTTGTTTGAATCATAAATTTATAAGAAATTGTAGATCAGGAGGTAGAACATCAAATCAAATCAATGTTAAATGGATCTTTTTGTTATTATTTAATAATTAATTCAAATAATATTATATAATAAAATTTACGTGACAATCAAAATAAATATTATGTTCAAAACTAATAATACAATACAATAAATAATAATCATCCAAACAAGTATAAATTAGAACTATGAATTGGACAAAATAGCAAATAGAGATAATGCTCAAGCTAAACTATCTTTTTCTTTTTTCGACTAATTTTATAAATCATCAATGTTTTTTACTTTTAACTTATGTGTATTAAAACAATATATGACATGTTATAAATATATTTATATTGCAGTGAATATTTATTATCTAAGCTTCTTTGAGAAAAGTTAGAAATTCAAACTTAAGGACCAAGTCAGTTTTCTCCTATGAACATAGAAATTTTCCTCATTGTAATGATACATCTGAATATTCCTCAATATCTCTCTTTTTTCCTCCATATTTTACTCTTTGTATTGTTCACGAAACTATATCGGCTAAAGATTGACTTTTATAAAGGTCAAGGTATTATTTATTTTATTTATTTTTCTTCCTTTTAATATGATTGATCTTACAAAATTTGAATTTGTTGCTCTTTATAATTCGGGCAAGAACTACCTTTTATGGGTGTTGGTATTGAAATCCTTTGTTATGGGTCTTGGAGACACTATTAAGAAGGAAAATAAAACATCAAATTGAAACTGTGCTAAAATTATGATATTCTTGCTTTATTATCTCGATGAAATTCTAAAAATTAAATATCTCACCGTTAAGGATCCACTTATTTGTAGAAAAGCCTAACAACTTGTTTGGATGGTGGTTTTCATGGTATAGTTAGTAACAAAATCACATTTGTTTTAATTATTCTTTTAGTTATATGGTATGGTATGATTTGGTTTTATAATTTTGTAACATAAAAAATCATCACTTTTTGAAACCACCAATTTGGTGGTATCCCATGGTTTACTTATTTTTTTAATTATATTCTTACTTAATTTTAAATAATTCTAATTTACCATTTAGTCTTTATTAAACTTTACTTTAATATATCTATTGCTTTCATTGTATTACTCCTTATCCTCTGCATTAACTTTTTAATCTTCTCTTCCGCTTTAAGTTTTCTCTCCTACATTTCAGTCTATATTTTAATGTTTATTTCTCTATTTCTGCTACTTCATATAAATTAAGTTATTTAAGCTTTGATATAAGTTTATGTATTGGCTACTATTTTTAATTATTATTTTTATTAAAAGAATTTAACCAAATATTGATATAGTACTGATTGATGAGACTAGAAATAAAGTTAATGATAGGTTGGAGGTGTAGACACTACTTTGAAATTCAAAGAATTCAAATTGAGCTAGACCAAACAAATACTTGGTGTGCAAATTCAATATTGCAAGGGATGAAGTGAATATTAAAGTGAAACTTGCCACTTAACTTATTCCCAAGAGAGAGTTTTAAATATCTTAGGTCCATCATCTAGGATATATTAGTGATATTGATGATAATGTCATACATCGTATTGGGGCAACATGGGTGAAATGGAGGTTTGCCTCTGGAGTATTGTGTGGTAAGAAGATACCACCTAAAAGTAAAGGTAAGTTTTACAAAATGGTGGTTAGACCATCATCGGTATATGGGTGAAGTGTTGGCCAGTCAAAAACTCACATATCTAAAAGGTGCAGGTCAATGAGATAAGGATGTTGAGATGGATGTAAGGACATACCGTGGTAGTAAGCTTGGGAATAAGACTATTCGAGAGAAGTTTGGGGTGGCAGCTGTGGCTGACAAGATGAAGGAAGCGAGACAATGATGGTTTAGGCATGTGCAGAGAAGGAGTACGAACGCTCCGGTTAGGAGATGTGAGAGATTGAATTTAGGGATTACACAAAGGAATAGAAGTAGACCAAAAAAATATTGGACGGAGGTGATATCACGCCCCGGGAGGGTACCCTACACGTAACTGGCACTCAGAGACTATTGCTAGTCCCCAAACGAACCACCTGGCCTTATTACATTCGTTTAATCAATCGATTAGCGGAAGACATCAGATAAATGACATATAACTATCAGTGGGCTATTCTACCTGATCACATCAACGTCAGAAATAAAGGCTATAGGACACAAGACTAATCATTAACATCCATCACATAAAACAAAATTACAGATACTCAATGGAAAAGGAAAGGGGAAAATAACCCCGACATCAACCCATCATCCCTTTACGTATATGAAGCCTCTATGTCTATGATCTAGGAAGGTACCATGACAGGCTATGGTTATAACAACTCTAGAAATAACTCAAACATATGGAAGAAAGAAACATCCTCTGAATGCAGGGGAGGACTCACCACTCTCTGGAATTAGGAAACTCTGAACATCAACAATTCACCTGCTAAAGTCCTCTGTCTACTGAATCTGCATCATGAAACGATGTAGCACGAAATGACATTAGTACGTGAAATGTACTATATGTACGAGCTAAAAGTAAACAGTATAGATAGATATGACATGAAATAACACCAACTCATCAGGTACTCACCCAAACTCAGGATAAGGAGTAGGATAGGATTATATCACATCAATCAAGACTCATAATCATACCATCACATCAACATCAAAGTACTATCAAAATGAAACCTATATGCGAGTTTCTCTAACCGACAACAATCACCTATGAGTCGATAATGATACAACGAAGTGATGTCATTGCCACATTCGTCCAGTACCTTATTGGGGTAAAGAATGATATCTATCAGTGGATCTATAAATCTTCAAGTCCTCTTTTGGGACTGAGAAAACATCCGCTCTCACGGTCCAATCCTCTCCTATGTTGGCCACATAGTTAATGATTGTGAGTGGGACTCACTCTTGCCTATTTTGGTGCTTAATACTCCTCCTATAACTCGACATGCTCATAAGTCTATCAACATCAGAACGCCTATACAATCGGTCTCTCTTAGATGAGAACATCAACTCATCTTATCATTTATCAACTCAAGAAATTAGGAACTTTTGTTAAAATTCAAGCTCAACCTCTTGAAGACTCTAAGGGACTCACTCTTAACCAATTCCATCAACATTATCATCAGCGCTTACTCAATTCAAAATCCTGACCACAACAACCAAGCAGATTTACGTCATCAAGGCTCTAGACATCAACCCCTAGGTTCATTCTTGAAATATTTGGCAATTAAGCATGTAGCGTATATACAATAATTCAGGTAAATCATTTAAGCAAGTAGTTCAAGTTATGATGATCATCAATGCAAAAAAATATATGTAGAATAAAGCTAGTTTTCAAGATAACATTCAAAATTTTGCAAACAAGACCCATCACTTTCAACAATTAACTCACTGCAGTCAAAGGGCCACATGGGAGGACAATCCCATGCTTTGGGTAGCCTTACATACATGGAATTAAGATTATCTTAGTCTTCTTCAAGAACTTGACCCACACTTTGCAATCCCCCAAGCTGTCCTGTCTCCTCTCTCAAGATTTCTTCACGTAGAAATTGGGAAAAATAGATTTTGAAACCCTTAATACGAATACAATAACCCTTAGACACGTTTTAGGGACTTAGGATAGGGTAGGGAATGACCAAAAGACCCTTCTCGTAACTAAAAAGAAATTCACGAAATTTTCACTGGTCCGCGATGCGCCAGGGGCACGGACTAGTGTATTTTCTCAAAATTTCCTCCGAACGAATTCTAATCTTCCTGTCAAAATTTTTTTTAAAAGAAAAACATAAGTGTCAGTCCACGTTTTGTCCGTGTCGCGACAGAGGTGCAGACTGACAATATTTTTAAATTAATTAGCGAAAATTATTTTTCGACTTGGTTGCTCTAAAATTGGGTCGAGACTATTTTCCTACTTAATTTTTTGCGTTGATTGCAAATTCGATCTCGAATTTTCTATCCG
>DF358538.1:82323-94109 GCA_000787875.1 Solanum virginianum
TCGATTTGGTTATTTTTTTGATTTTTCCGAATAAAACCAAACCCAAACCAAGTAAGTCGATTTGATTTGATTTTTTGATTTGAATTGATTTTTATTTGAACCGTGAACATTCTTGCGTTAAAGTAAAATTTTATTTAAATTTTTTCGTACAAAACTCCTTAAAAGAACATCTAATTAATAATCCTAATCTTAAGAGTACATATTTGCTTAATAAAACTATTACTACGTTATCTTTCTTCAAATGTCTTATAGTTGTTTATTATATTAAAAATATATAATAATGTCCAATATAAAAAGATACAGTATAATTATTGAGTAGTTGTTTTGTAAGACGTGAAATTATTAGGAGCTGCACTTGTTCCTTGAGTTGTGAAATTGTTCAACTGCTTCTCGAGGGGAGAGTACTAATACTAATAATAGTTGAAAACTAAAATTATTTCAACGGTTTAAGTGCTAAAATCATGAAATCAATACAGGGGGGCGGCACCTCGGTTTTAGAGTTTTAGTCAAATACTCCCTCACTCTCATTCTAATGGTTATGTGGGTTTTTTAAAAGTTAATTTGACTAATTTTAAAAGTTAAATTAGATTAAATTAATTTGATATTTTAAAACATAAATTTAGATATTTAAAATTAAAAAAAAATTGGAGAGAAGTTTTAAGATAATTGATAAAGTTGCTGCCATGTAATTAGGAGGTCACGACCTACAGGTTCAAACCCTGAAAATTGCCTTGGGAGAAATGCAAGGTAAGACTGCATACACTAAACCCTTATAGTCGATCCCTTCCTCAGACCCTGCGCATAGCAGGAGCTTTAGTGCATCGGGCTTGTCCTTTATTGCAATTTTTTTTTATATCAATATGCATGATGAAAAAATATATATTTTAATCAAAACTCATATTGTTTGGCTCTCACAAACAAAACACTAACAACTACTTCCTCAGTCTAATTTTTTATTTGTCCACTATACTAAAAGTAGATGTCTAACAATAATTATTTCGTTTGAAAAATCAATGAATTATTTACCCATTTGTGTCCACTATACCCTTGCTATTATATACTAATTAATATTTAATACATTTTTCAAAAAATTAAATTTAATATATTCAAACCGTAATACTCTCTTTGTCCCATTTTAGTTGTTAGGATAAGGTCTGACACACTCCTTAAAAAAAATAACAAATGGTGCAATTTGCCTAGTATAACCTTATTAAAATGATCGGTACTTTTTGAAAATTGTAGTAATAAAGTTTTTCACATTTCAAAATCACTTAATTATTAAGGGTAAAATTGGAAAAAATGACTAAATATTTATTGATTGTTAAATTGACAATTAATTTGGATGTTATTGAATTTGTGAGGTAATGCACACACATTAAAAAAACATTCAAAGATAAAATTTACATCATATTTTTTACTATATAAATATGTAATGTAATTTGTTTTCTAAAAAAATATAAAATTTCAATAAATATAAAAATAAATTTTGAATAATAAAAAAGACCTAAAAAATTGAGTGAATATGAAATTTGAGGGAGTATAATGCAAGGAGTAGTAGCTAGTAGAATTAAATTTATATTTTGCATTAAAGAAACAAATGAATATAACATAGGGTTGTTTGAAACGGCTTTACCGACTTCAATAACTGAATAGAGAATTGACTTTGTAATTAATTGTAAAGGCAGGAATAAAATCAGAAGGGAATTAAATGAGGTGCGCCAATTCCTCATTAATTACTTCTATCAAGTATTATTGATCCTGAATAATAGCTACCCATCTTTTTCTTTTTAAAATTAAATAAATTTTTATTCTTTGTTCACGTTCTCTTCCATGTGATAAACCTAAAAATGGGATCTTCAAAATGACATTAATATCTCCACCAAGTTTACAATAATCTTCTCTCCCCTCCTCTCTTTTTCTTTTCTTATTTTTAATACTATTTGTTTTAAAATACAAGGAGTGTATTCCAAATTAAATAATATTACAAGGACTTCCATATAACTAGCCCTAAATATAAAAATATTGATTTGTGCCTATAACAATCCAGTCATAGTATTTCCTTCGCCCCCTCACACCAATTTTAGTTAGTTTACTTAGTAGGAACTATAAAGTTTCATGAAATTAATAAAAGAGTGTTAATTTTTATTGGTTTTAAATTACAAAAAGGATAAAGAAGGAGAATAAATGAATACTAAGAGTTTGTTTGTATGACATAACATATTTTCAAAACCCCTTATTCGAATCCCAACCTCAACAGCCGATTTGATCCTGATCCTAAACCCTATGACCTCCCGAGCCTAACCTGACTCCCGAATTCGATCCTGACCTGGTATCGATCAACTATCAACTCCCATCGAAAACCTGAGACCTCAACCCATGACTCGACTCTCGGCCCCAACCCTGACATGAAACCCAACTCCCAAGACCTAACTCTGAAGATTGAGACTTGACTCTTAACCTTGATTGCCTAACTCCTAACCTAAGATATGACCTCAACCCAACTGCAATCACGATTTAGAATTTGACCTGACCCACAACCCCACCGAGACCCCAATTATGAGTCAAAACTCAATTCGATCCGAACCTAATCACAAGATGAAACTTGACTCAGCCTGACTTGCCCTGACATGAACCTCAACTCAGAGTCAAGCTCATGTCCTACCTTTTGATCTTGATTCAGGATCATGTTCTAGGTTAGATCTTGAGTCAATATTGGTCTTAAGCCATGGTTAAGATCAGTTGTTAGGTCTTTGGTTAGGGTTAAAGTGGAGCCAAGGGTCAAGTTCTGAAAAGGGGTTGCGGTCAGGGCCGAGTTTCAAGTCGAGATCAAAATTGAATCTTGAATTGATGTTGGGAGAACGTTAGGTGGGGTCTTAGATCTTGATAGGGGTCTGGGTCCCTATATATTAAAGGGTTGGGGCCTGGGTCTGGTATTGTAGATTTGTCGAGATTATATCTAAATGATTTTGGGACAATATTTTCTTATTACTAATCAAATAACAATACAAAATAAGTAAAGAAAATCACTTATTTTCTAAAATTTGATGAAAAATATTTTTTTCTACGTACTAAACACGGCGTAGAAGTTATGGGTGTCCATGTAAACTACTTCAAAAAAGAGGTAGTGGAGAAATATATTGGTACGTCGTAGATGGATTACACTTTGGATAAAGAAAAATTCGACAGATTATAGTGCTAATAATTGTAACTGTGATATACATATACTCCATTTATTGAGAGAATAAAAAAACAAAACATAATATGGAAGCAAATATTCCATGAATATAATTAAGAGCAAGTCGACAAATGAAGGATTTAGTGAGTCACACAATAGATATATGAGCAAGAAAACGTTCCATAATGAGGATTCTCTAAATCTTTCTTAACTTTTAATTTTTCCTATATAGATTTGCTAAGATTTCTTCTATTTTTTTTTATATTTTCTTCTTAAGATTAAACTTTTATTTCTCTAATTTTTCTTCTAATAAGGTTCTCAATTCTCATGGTGCCATGTGATTCACCTTTTTCAATGGAACCAATTACAGAATTTTAGATGGAGAAAGTGAATCTTAATATTCCCTTCCTGCCCCTCAGCTGACTAAACTCTACATAGATTTAAGTTTTTACATGCACACTCTTTAAAAAAAATTTATTAATAAGAAGAGTAATTTACTAATATTAAATTTTTTTTACCATATCAGTAATAAATTAGGTGAATTCTTTTGTGCCTTTCTGGTTTTTTAACCACAACTAAGGTTTTGACAAAAAATAATTATTTTTACCGAACATGAGAACCGAAGAGATTGTGTATGAAATGAATGGAGAGTTTGATGACCAAAGTTCATTCAAGCTATGTTAGACCAAAAGGACATATTTGTACTTTCCCCTTTTTTCATCAAAAGTAGTATATCCTTCATTTGCTTTGAAAAAGAAATAAACCTTCATTTTCAATTCAATGATTGAAATGAGCAAACCTATATAATTGACATTAGTATATATACTAGGTTGGTTGAATGATTCTGGAATTTCTGTTTGGGAGGAGAGAGAATAAAGTAGTATTCATGTATCAAACCTAACTAAAATAATTAATATGCATTGGAGCCTTGGCTAGGAGTTGACCAAGAGGAAGTTTTTTAGACCAATGAAGAAGAGGTTGATTAGTAAGGTTACCTAAATAACTAATCATGATCATCACAATAATTAATTACTAGTTATGTGGTGGGATGGAAATGGAACTCTACTACTTAAGAGGTGGCATGGATGATTCAAGGAATAACAAATCCTTCCATCACTTATTATATTCCTTAATCCCATATGCTAATTATTTATTATGGAGTAAAGTAACCAGTGTCAAACATTCCAAATAATTAATTATAGTTTCTATTTTCTTGGCTTCAAGGGAATTTTGTCTCAATATTACTTACATTCTACTGCCAATGCTTCTTTCTCCCTTCCAGGAAAGCTCCTTTTGGTGAACAACAAAATCTATCCTTTTTAGGAAATAACCTTGCATAGAATCTTTTTATATTAAACCACCGCTCACTTGATACATCAAAATTTCATTTTAAGATGATATAATTCCATAGTATATAAATATAATCTAAAAAAAGATTAAGGTTGAAACCTACAATAAATTGGAAGAAATTAAAAACTACAAATTGGACGAATACTAAATTGACAATCGGAATTCTATTTTGTAAAAGTAAAAAAAAAAGTTTTAAAAAAAGAATGAATTTTGATCTGGATCAATATAATAACAATACTCTATCTGAGTATCCAACCAAAAGATCATAACAATACTAATAATCTAAAATATCTAAGTCCGAAAACAAAATGGACCGAGAGGAGGAATCCATGTTAGGTTGAATGAGCTGGCTCACCTTTGAATTCGGTAGCTTATTGATCTCTCGACTGAGGTTAATATGTCAACAACCGCCTGAAAATATCATGTACTCAACAAAGAAAGAGCAAGTGCAGTATCAATACTCATAACAATATTATACTGGTAGAATCACATGGCTATTCCAATAAGTGAAATATAAACAAGTAATCACAACATATTAAACCATACTCATACGTATGGATAGAACGACAATTTACTCTTCATGATCAATATGTCAATTTCACTATTATTAGTGTCAACACAATAGTCAATAATGGATCACTTCTGTCTAAAGGAGACACTCGACTCAATAATTACAATCACAATGATAACCACACTAATGAATATTTACAAACTTGTATTTGATTAGGTTCATTCCCTCATTCTATAGTCACATATATGTAGGTAGCACTATCAATGTAGTTAGCAAGCACATATAACACAAATAAAAATTAAAAACCATGATTATCGACCTCGAAACAAGCCTTAAAAACTCTAAAGAAATGAAACTTTCTCTTTTCCATAGTCTTGGCTCGTTTTTGGTCTTAAACAAATAAGAAATACAATAGATCAATAAATAATGACCTAATATACCCGAATTATATCAAAATGCTAACTCTTGGCCACTTTTATAATCATCTTCCCTACTAGAGTTTTTTCACCATTATTCGTAGGTCACAACCTTCTCCTACGTGAATTTTCCTAGATTCTAAGGTTAGAATCAATTTACAAATTAGAGAAACATTAACTTACCCTTATAGACAAAATAAGTGAAAAACTAAAGAAAAATTACCTTAAGTCGCTTTTGGTCTCTCAAGAACGAAGGAAGAAGTAAAAATAATTTTAGGACATTTTTGACTTAAAAACCGCAACTGTCCCCCATGGCGGCTAGTTATCTCGCCATGAGGGCACTACCATAGCGAGACCCATCCCGCCTGGCTGGTACATAGAGTCAGAAACTCAGGATTTGCATTCCAAATTTTCAATTAGCAATAAACTCTCAAGCCATGACATTCTAAAATCAACTCTTTGTGCCAAAATCGTCAATTTCGAGAGTTATACTCATTCAATTCAATTCTGTAAATTTGTACGGGCTCCTTATTGTTTTGGCTATCCACTCAAAAGATCAAACTCATAAATCAATCTTCAATATATTACTAGATTGCCCTAAACCTTACCTAATTCAGATTTCATCCAAGTTTGGCTGAGGCTCAAAACTTTTAAATTGCCACTGGAAAATTTTTTGACACAATTTTCTATCACATTGACTTATCCATAACGACGGAAATAGATTGTTATAAACCTAGACCGAACTGACAATGTGTTATCCATTATAGGCAGATAATTCTAGGAATTCATTTTACTTTTTAGGCTACAGTCTATAATCTTGAAAGTATTGAACTTAAGGAGTGCAAAATTAGACACAATCCGCCCAACTTGTTGAAGTTTAGGCGGATTATTCATTTATTGAAGGAATCACTGATTCCAAATTGAAGAAGAGAGAAAAGACTTGGAGAAGAAGAAGGAATGAGAAGAAAGTATTGTGTTGTATTCTTCTGTATATGTACAGGAAAGTATATATGTGTATAAGGAAAAAGAAACACCACAGTATTGTGGACCTACACACATACAATCACTATCCACATTTAATCAATAACTAATTAACTAACTAATTGGATACTAACTAACTCTAACAATCATTCTAGCCTACCTAATGATTCCAACACTCCCCCTCAAGCTGGATGTATTGAAGAGATTCAATAATCCAAGCTTGTTTGTGAGGAATTCATGTTGTGTTCTCCCAAGAGCTTTGGTGAGTAAGTCAGCCTCTTGATCTTTGCTATTGACATGGATGGCTTTAACAAGTCCCTTTTGAATCTTCTCGCGAATAAAGTGACAATCTATCTCAATATGTTTAGTTCTCTCATGGAACACCGGATTAGCAGCAATTTGTAGGGCAGATCTGCTATCACAGTGAATCACTGCTGGCTCCATCAGATGCACCCCTAATTCCTTGTATAGATTAGCAACCCATACCACTTCAGCAGTAAGAGCAGCTAAGCTTCGATACGCAGCTTCTGCAGAACTCCTGGACACTGTGGGCTACTTCTTTGACTTCCAAGAAATCAACGAGTCACCAAATTTAAGAACAAAACCAGTGACTGACCTTCTTGTGCTTAGGCATGCAGCCCAGTCAGCATCACAGTACCCATGCAGTTGAGGTCCTTGAGTAAAACTCATAAGCAATCCCTTACCAACATCAAGCTTGACATACCTAATCACCCTCAATGCAGCTTGCCAGTATGACATCTTAGGCCTTTGCATAAACTAACTCAGTAATTAAACAGCAAATCCTATGTCTGGCCTTGTATTAGTAAGATACAACAGCTTCCCAACAAGTATTTGGTACCTAGGAATACCATCATAAGGTGTATCTGCAGCAAACGCCATGCTAGTCAACCTCTGACTACAATCAAGTGGTGTCATGCTAGGCTTAGCATTTCCTAGACCTGCCTTAGCAATCAATTCTAAGGCATACTTCCTTTGGTTCATCACAATACCTTCCTTGGACCTCATAACCCTTCTCATTACTATAAAATCCCTTTGGCAGCTCCATGTACACTTCCTCAAACAAGTCTCCTTATAAGAATGCATTGAAAACATCCATTTGAAAGACGTTCCAATGCTAAGTTGCAGCCAATGCTATGATTGATCTAATGGTTGTCATCTTCACAACTGGGGAAAAGGTCTCTTGGTAGTCTATCCCTTCAGTTTAGCTGTACCCTTTTGCTACTAATCTGGCCTTGAACCTGTCTATCTGACCATCAGCCTTGTATTTGATCTTGTAGACCCATTTACAACCAACTATGTTCTTCCCTTCAGGTAGTTCTGTTATCTTCCAAGTCCCATTCTCTTCCAATGCCTCCACCTCCTGCTGCATAGCTTGTACCCATATTTTGTCTGTGATTGCTTCCTCAAAGGTCCTTAGCTCAACTCAAGTGGAGAACCTAGAGAGGTAAGCCATATACTTAAAGGATACATGATCATAGGTCACATAGTTGGTTTGAGAGTGGTAGTTAAAAGTTGGAGTCACATAGTCTTTCATCCAAATAGGAGGATGAGAAGTTCTGTTAGACTTCCTAACTGGCACCTCCTCACTCCTCAGAGATAATAGTTTAGTGTTAGCATCTGTATCAAGTCCTATTTCTGGTGTATTATTACTTATTATTATAGAATCATCACTTGTACAGATAGGCATAGGGACAGGCGAACAAACTCGCAATGGCATCTAAGGGTGGTCAAGATTTGTAAAAAAGAGATTCACCTACGATTGGGCAGTCTCTATCTTCATCACATGTATGGAGATCATCTGATACTATAATAGATTCAGCAGGAAATAAAGGCTGAGGTTGGCTGATTACTTGTTTGAAAGGAAAGATGATTTCCTTGAACACCATATCTCTACGGATAATGAGCCTCTTTTGAGATAAGCTGTAGAGCAAATACCCCTTCTGAGTTGAAGAATACCCCATCAGAACACAAGGATCAGCTCTAGGAGAGAACTTGTCCTGCTTAAGCACCTTGGTTGCATAGCACAAGCAACCTATTGTTCTCAAATGATTGATATTGTCTTTATGTCCATGAAACATTTCATAGGGAGATTTTACCTTCAAAATAGGTGTAGCAAGCCTATTAATCAAATATATAGCTGATAACACACACACTCACCCCAAAATTTAATAGGAATATTTCCTTGAAACCTGACTGCCCTGGCCACTTCAAGTATGTGTCTGTGTTTTCTTTCAATCACTCCATTTTGTTGTGGAGTGTATGGGCAACTACTTTCATGAACTGTGCCCAAATACTTTAACAATTCATAACATTCACTATTAAAGAATTCACTACTATTGTCAGTTCTTACCCTTTTAATGTCTTTGTTGAACTGAGTCTTAACGAATGCCATAAAAGACTTTAACACTGAAAAAACATACTTTTCAATCTTAACAAAAACAGCCAGCATATTCTAGAGTAATCATCAACAATTGTCAAGAAAAACCTGAAGCCATTGTGTGTAACAATTTTGTAAGGTCCCCATACATCTAAATGGATCAAGTCAAACACACATGATGTTTTAGATACACTCAATTGAAATGGTAGTCTGGTCTATTTGGCTAGTGGACAGACATAACAATCATTACAATCATCATCGTTATTGAAGTTTTCAAATATGAACAAGTGTTGTAACACTTTTGTAGAGGGATGCCCTAGCCTGTTATGCCACAGTATTTTATTTGCATTACAATTTGCTTTAGAACCTTGAATCATCAACACTGTCTGACTCTTTGTGCTCTCTTTGCTCTGCAGTTCAGCATCAACATCAGCATCAGAAAGATAGTATAGTCTATCAACTTCTTTACCAATCCCCTTCACCTTTCTATTGGAGAGGTCCTGAAGCACAAAGAACTCAGGAAAGAAGTTAACTGAACAATTTAATTGTCTTGTTAACTTAGATACTGAAAGTAAATTGTACTTGAATGTAGGCACCACCAATACATCACTCAGCATCATCCCATCAGTGGTGTTATGACAGCCAATATGTGAGACATGTACAGCCTCACCATTTGGTAAATACACTCTCTTATCTGTATAACTATATGTATGACTGAGCTTATCCCCATTACATGTCATGTGACATATAGCACCTAAGTCAACTATCCAATCTCCATTCCTGCTTCCAATTCTAATCTGTGTGCTACCATTATTCACAGATAAAACATTGAATATAGTAATCATACTGCCATATTAGCCAAGTTGTCCATTGTTTTGCTTGAGCCTGCACCAGCCTCATCTCTCTCCAACATATGCAGAAGTCTGTTGTATTGGCTTGGGGTGAAGATTCGCTGTGTAGGCATAGGCACAGTGAGACCTGGTTCATTGTTTTTTCCCTTCACCATGTTAGCAACAGGGGTAAAATCATCAATGTATTCCACCTCAGGCTTAGCAGCTGTAACATGATTCACATTATCCTGGTTTCTGGTATTCTGTATTCCTCCTGACCTCTTCTTAAACTTCCAGTTAGGAGGATACCCATTCAACTTATAACATTCATCTCTTGTATGACCTAGGATTTTGCAGTGGTCACAAAACTTTCTTGACTAAAATCTCTTAGAAGTATTGCCCTTCCCTGCATACAAGGCAATTGGTTCTGGTGTGCTGGTCCTAATGTGAGAACCAACAGTTAATCTTTAGCTTTCATCAGCCATAATCATTGCGTAGGCCTTGCTTACACTTAGCAGAGGACTCATCATAAGTATTTGGCTATGAGCATGTGCATATACTTCATTTAACCCCATTAGAAAAGCAAACAGCCTCAAGCATGCCAAATGATCAATGTATGTTCTAGATTTATCACAAGCACACGTAGGTGGAGGAACTAATGCATCAAACTCATCCCAAAGTATTCTCAACCTCGTAAAGTAAGCTAAAACAGACAAATTACCTTGGTTAAGTGTGCAAATCTCCCTCTGTAGCTGATATCCTCTAGAACCATCAACCTTGTCGAATCTCTTTTTCAGGTTAGCCCACACCATCGCCGCATCAGTGGCATAAACTATGCTACTAAGTAGCTCCTTCGACACTGTGTTCATAATCCATGCAAGCATAAAGGCATTGCACTTCTCCCATTGCTCTTCTATCTCTCCACTGTAGTCGCTTCTTCTACACGTTCCCAATATGAATCCGAGCTTGTTCTTAGCTCGTAGGTTGATCAACATGGATCGACTCCACAAGGAATAATTCTCCGTCCCTGTGAGAGTTGAAGACAATATGAATCCGAGCTTGTTCTTAGCTCGTAGGTTGATCAACATGGATCGACTCCACAAGGAATAATTCTCCGTCCCTGTGAGTTGCACGGACGTGAGAATACATCCAGGCGTATCCGAATTGTGCAAATGCAAAGGATGATTACGCCTCTTTTCAATCTGATCTAGGGTTTCAATTCTGTCCCCGGTGACATCAGGTGAGGATTCCGCCATTGATTTCGAGCTGTTCTAGGATCGATTGAGCTGAATCGAGTTTCGATTCAATACCACTCTGATACCATGAAGAAATCAATGAACCCAGCAATTGCTGGTCAATTGGAGAAGAGAGGAAATGACTTGGAGAAGAAGAAGGAAGAAGGAGAAAGTATTGTTGTGTATTACTCTGTGTATGTACAGGAGTGTTTATATGTATACAAAGAAAAAGAACACCACACTATGGTATGCCTACACACATCCAATCACTATTCACATTTAATCAATAACATACAAGGGAAAAGAAACACCACACTATGGTATACCTACACACATACAATCACTATCCACATTTAATCAATAACTAATTAACTAACTAATTAAACTTTAACTAACTCTAACAATCATTCTAATCTACTTAATGATTCCAACAATTTTAGCACCGCGAGGTCATGGTAGTTTAATTTTGAAAAAATTGTTTAAACGGGTACTTTTTTAATAAATAATTACTGATTTTAGTGATAATTTTTATTTATTATCATTTATAACAATATATAGCAATACTATGATAATTCTGCATTTGTATTAAAAGTGAATTATGCATGCAATATAAATATATTACAAGTGTTTTGAAATATATTATGCTTGTTTAGTAAGAAATTGACACACATATATTAAAGATGTGTGATACATGTATAAATTTTTTAATTGTAGGTTCTTAATATAGTAAGTATTTATTCTGAGATACTAATGTTTTTTTGGTGAAACAACACCTACTTGGAAGTGAAAGACGAATGACAAGGAGCCAACACAGTTGTTTAGTTCACCTTATCTCTTACCGTCCTTATTACTTGTTCTTCTTTCTTTTACTTTTTTACAAATAGAAGTTA
>DF358537.1:6564-28563 GCA_000787875.1 Solanum virginianum
CCAATTTGAACTCCTCCCAAAGCACCACATTACCAATCCCATTCTCACCCTCCCATTGTTCATACCATATTTGAGCTACCCCATTGAGTTAGTACGCTGCCAACTCATCCTTTTCATTCGGCCCAACACCCATGATATTCAAGATTTTGTAGACACCATCAATGAACTCTTGTGGATCTTCATCCACCTTTGACCCATAGAAAATCAGAGGATTCATCCTCATGACGTCTCTTACCCTAGCTCCACAGGTAGTAGCATGAGGGGCTTGGGCCCCTTGATTGACTTGGTTGGCCACCACTTGGGCAAGCATAGTGAGAGCATCCTAGAGCTCATTATTGTTAGGTTGCTCCTCGATTGACTTGGTCTCTTAATTATGTGCCACCATAGGTTTATATTATTTCCCTAAATGAGTGTCACGACCCAAGCCTAGGTCCTAGACGTGACACGGTGCAAGGGGAAACCCAAAGGCACCCCAAATAAGCATCATTACACATCCTTGGTCGCGAAAGTAATAAATCAAGCATCAAAGACAAAAGAATAGGGAAATCGGGGCTAAGGGAAAAGCTGGCACAATATCATAAGCAAGTGTCAAGAGACAAGCTCATATCAAGACATCAAGAACAGTAGAGTCAAGGCTCTTAATATAGATACATATCATGTCCAACAAATACCTCTAAATACATAGATTAGAGAGGAGGCCAAGACAAAGTAATCGGGCTCACCCTCATAGTCAAATAGACAATAAGGAAGAATGTCTCAATACATAATAGGAGCAACATAGACTATGGTCCCCAAAATGGATGACTCACCAAAATAGCTTGAGTAGTGTTAAACAAGCCATGTAGAGGAGGAGGAGGATCAACTTGGGCACTGGTTCCTACATGGTGACATCATGTAGGCATAAAGCATGCATTAGTATATTTGAATGTACTAAGTATGTAGGATGCAATGCAATAATAGATAGACATCATAATCGAAATACATAATGTTAAGCAACAATGCTTAAGTAAATCATTCTTAAGTAATTCATGCTCATATAGGATATCATTTGTGAAGAATAGACCAACTAGATTTCCAAAGTATGAACACCTTGGTCGGTTGATGATGATCTTACCCCATCACCCTGGTGGTGTGGTACAAACCCCTCACATGGTTGATGATAATCACACCTTATCACCCTAGTGGCGAACTACAAACCACACACATGGTTTGATGAGTACAATCCCTCACCTCGATTGATAAGTACAAACCCCCACCTTGGTTGCTGAGTACAAACCCCCAACTCGGTTGATGAGTACAAACCCCCACCTCGGTTATCCAGGTCCTTAGTTCCCCCCCCCTTCCCCGATTGGACATGATCTAATATAACACTTTATATAGAATTTGTAATATATATAAGCTCATTTCATCATCATATAGTCCATTCATATCATATGCCATGTTTTGGACCTTCAATTCCACAAGAAACCCTAGCTGGACATTTAATCAAACACTTGGGATGTGTGAAATGGGGGTAAAAGACCATGCAAATTAGACTTGAAATCATACAAGAAACTCTATTATAAAACCATTAATCAACACCTTGGAACAACTCCTAAGACATTCACATCAAAACACCTCGTCAAATCCAATATTAGATCCAAGATTTAGAGCTCAGAACATGCTAAAACAACCATACTTTTTTGAACACAAATCACTGTGCAGTAAATTTCTTAATATTCAAGACCCAAATGTAAAATCAACTTTAAATTATGCAAATTGAGTAAAAAGAAGATTAGGGCACCATGGGTAGAAGAACCCAATTGCTAAAACCTACATACCTTAGCTTGGAGATAAACTTGGTAAAGATTTGAGATGGAGACTTGAAGCTTGCAGAAGAACCTTGAAGGAGAATCTTAGCTTGGGATAAGGGTTTGGGACTTGATTTTGGGAGTGAAAAATATGACTAAGTGCTTGAGTGAGTTTGGGAATATTTAGGATGATATGAGGGTGAAATAAGACTAAGTATGGATAAAAACATAGTTAGGAACACTTAGGCCCAAGAGCCAAAAGCCTTGGACCGAGATAGAAATCACTGGAACCAAAATACATAGGTCCACATCTGGTCTGTGATGTGGACCTATCGTGGAGGTCAAATTAACATATATCCATGACAGCAACATGTCGCGGTGCTGATGTGGATCATCTCTAGAAATTGAAATTTTAGAAATTGGAAATTGTGATTCAATTGCTCTAAAATTGGGGTTAGACCCTTCTCCCATAATTTTGACCCTCTGAACAAGAATATAAAATTAAATTTTTGATATCGCGCATGGATTTTGAGATATATGGAATTTAAAATCTTGAACATTCTGAGGCACATTTTGGAGCACTTTTTGGGGTCATTTCAATGGTTACTAGTGGATCCAACTAGGAAAAGTTGCACACTTTGTAGGGTTATGCTTGATTTACCTTGGCAAGTAGACCACTCCTTGATTCGGTGTAGGGTGGACATCAAAATTCCAAGTAGTAGCTTGCTTGGTCTTATATGTCGGTTAGGGTCCCTTCCCACATATATATGATATATATTATGCAAGTTTTATTATTTCCATTCACATTTTAAATTAAACATTGATCATGCACATCATATCGATCTTATGTCTCTTGGTTATGATTATGTGACTTGACTATTATGGCTTATGTTCTTTGTTGCATTGCACCCCACATACTTAGTACTTTCCAAGTACTAATGCATATTTATTTATCTACATGATTTAAACATCTGGGGACTAGAACTCCTATTCATCATCCTCATTCGTGTGGCTAGCCACATCCTGTGAAGATTACTATTGGTGAGTCCTCCACTTTTGTGACAACATCCACTTTACTTTCATGCTTTTGTCAAGACTTGCCTATTTTAGACTTTTATCTCTTGAGGGTGAGTCCGGGAGATGTCTTGGTCTCCCTTCCACATATACTAGAGGTGTTGTTGGATATGGATATTGGTGTATCAAGCTTGACTCCTATTATCTTTATGTAATTATGAATACTTCCCTAATTCCATTTCTCCCTTCTATCCTTGTTGTGTATGGATGGATGTGATGGAAGTCCCAAGTCCCTAAATAACCCCATAACGTGAGTCATACTTACCTATCCCTTAGACTTATTTTCTATGTGATTCAAGCAAATTCCCTTCCCCATAACATCCCCATAGCGTGAGTTCAAAGCCCTATTTCCCCTTAGAAATTATGTATTATGTGTTTATCTCTCTTTTTATGGTTTCACCAAACTAAGGATATGTTATGCCTGCTTAAGAGGCTTGTTTGGGATTCCCTTCGGGTTTTCATTCGATGTGTCACATCTAAGCCTTACGCTTGGGTCATGATATTAGACCACTTGGTTACTCAGGCTTTACCAGGAGTCCACACATCCACTGTCATGACTTTGTCAGCACTGCCAAAGTATGGTTTGATTCTCTTGCCATTGACTTTGAACCTCATGTCATCTTTATATGATAACTAAACAACCCTATTGTTGAAAATATGTGTGACCTTATAGGGTCCCAACTATATTGACTTGAGTTTTCTAGAAAACAACTGTAGTCGTAAATTGAACAATAAAATCAAGTCTCCTGATGCAAACAGACGATGGTCAATATAAAGGGCATGATATTGCTTTATCCTTTGGTTATACAATATTGAGATATCATATGCCCTCAATTGAAACTTATCAAGTTCATTGAGTTGGCTCAGCCTTGAATTACTCGCATCATTCCAGTCCAGATTTAGCTTTTTGAGTGCCCACAAAGCCTTGTGGTCAAGCTCTACAGGTAAGTGACAAGCTTTACAAAAAATAAGTTGGTAAGAAGGCATACCTATGGGAGTCTTTAATGTAGTCCGGTATGCTCATGATACATCATCTAGCCTTCGTGACCAAACTGTCTGATTTGTATTCACTATCTTGGATAGAATCTATTTAGTCTCTCTATTAAGTACCTCTACTTATCCACTCTACCACATTGCCACACTATGCTTCACCCCATACTTATCTAGAAGATCCTTGAACAACCTATTGGAAAAGTGGGAACCTCTATTGTTGATGATCGCCCGAGGAGTGCCAAACTGTGAGAAGATGTTTTTTTTGAGGAATGCCATGACACTTTTACCTTCATTGTTAGGAAGCGAAACTATTTCCACCCATTTCGTGATGTAGTCCACAACAACCAGAATATACTTATTCCTATATGAACTAACTAATGGTCTCATAAAGTCCATACACCAAACATTAAGCAACTCAATTACCATAATGGGGTTAAGTGGAAGCTCATGCTTTTGGGAAACTCCACCTTTTCTCTAGCACTTGTCACAAACTTTAGCATAATCATGGGCATCTTGGTAGATGTTTGGCTAGTAATAGCCATACTACAAGATCTTATGTGTTGTAAAAATTCCATTATGATGCCCACCGACCAAGGATGAATGACAAGACTCCAAAATGCTTATCATCTCCACCATACACATCGATGAATATTCCCATTTTCATAGACACAAAAAAATATGATTCATCCCAAAAAAACTACTTTACATCAAAAATAAACTTATGGTCCTGGTGAGAAGTCAAATCTAGTGGCACAACATCACTAACTAAGTAGTTTGCATAATTCATGAACTATGGTGTTAAATCATATGGTGCCACCAATACTCTCTCATCAAGGAACGAGTTATCAATCTCCACCCCATTGTTGAACTTTCCATAGCCTTATCCTCGTGTCTTGAAAGGTGATCAGTAACCTAATTATCTATCTCCTTCCTATCAATTACCTTAAAATCAAACTTTTGGGGAAGAAGTACCCATTGTATCAACCTTAGTTTAGCATCCTTCTTCGCCATCAAGTTCCACAATGTTGAATGATCAGTATCCATAATGACTTTAGTTCCCAAAAGATATGATCTAAACTTCTTGAACACAAAGACCACTGTATGTAACTCCTGCTCAGTGATAGTATAATTTTTCTATGCTGCATTAAGGGATTGTCTGGCATAGTAAATGGGATGAAGTATCTTTGCTATGCATTGTCCCAACACCATACCTAATGTGACCCCACTTGTATCACATATAATCTCAAAAGGATGAGTCCAATCTGGAGCAACTATGATAAGCATCGATATCAACCTCTGCTTCAACCCTCTGAATGCCTTTAGAAATGTATTATCAAATATAAACATAGCATCCTTCTCAAGTAGCTTACACAAGAGATGTGCAATCTTACAATAGTCCTTTATAAACCATCTATAGAATCATGTATGTCTTAAGAAACTTCTCATACCTTTTACATAGATAGGTAGGGGAATCTTCTCAATGATCTCAACCTTAGCTCTATCAACCTCTATACCTTTAATGGATATTTTGTGCCCCAACACAATACCTTCCTTTACCATGAAGTGACATTTTTTCCAACTCAACACAAGCTGACACTCTTCCACATCTCTTTAGCACGATGTGTAGATATCTCAAGCAATCTTCAAATGAATCTCCAACCACACTGAAGTCATCCATAAATACCTCAATAGTATCATTCACCATGTCTAAGAAGATAGGCATGATGCACCTTTGAATATAGCCGGTGTCTAACATAATACAAATGGCATCCACTTGAATGTGAAGGTGTCATAAGGACATGTATTAGGTTATCTTCTCCTTGTCCTTTGGAGCAATGGAAATCATATTGTAGCCCACATAGCTATCAAGAAAATAGTGCCAGCCTTTACCAACCAATCAATCTAGCATCTTATCCGTGAATGGCATATAGAAGTAATCCTTTTCTTTTGATATATTGAGTCTGCTATAATCTATGCAAACCCTCCAAATTATGAATGGCCTCATGGAAATCAACTCATTGCTAGAACTAGGAACCATATTGATACCTCCTTTCTTTGGAACATACTGGATTAGACTTAACTATTCACTATTTGTAATCAATATATCACAGTTATGTCTAACCACTTAATTATCTCTTTATGTACAACCTCCTACATTGGTAAGTTGAGATGTCTTTGGTGCTCAATGCTTGATTTATAATCTTTGACAAGTTGAATCTTGTGAGTTCAAATGCCAGGTGGGATGCCAATGATGTCTGCAATTGTCTATCCAATAGCCTTTTTGAATCTTTTAAGGACTGAAACAAATGCTTCCACTTGTTTGTCATTATGATTTGCAACAACAATCATAGACAACATATTGTTAGTTCACAAAAACATATACCTCAAGTGGGCTAGAAGAGCCTTCAACTCTAACATCGATGGCTCTTCAATGGATGGTCTAGTAGGTAGTGACTTGCGATGTTTCAAGTCCAACTCAAGCATGAGTTAGTATCTATAGAAACCATATGATCCAAGTTCCTTTATCTTCTCATCATATTTTGGGATGCCGTCACTCTTAAATTCCCAACACAGCCCCCAAGAGTTTCCATACCTAGCCTTTCATCAGTTGGTACCTTAGGTTGCACTTTATCAATACTTTTAATAATAGAGACAACTTTCAGATCGTTGGGTCTTTTCATGGATGGGCAAAGATTGAAGATGATCTTTTCATCATTCAATCTAAACTTGAGTTAGCCTAACTCCATGCCCTCTACTGCTCATCATGTGGCTAGGAAAGTCCTTCCCAAGATGATTAGGACATTGAAGTCAACTTCACAATCAAGTATCACGAAGTCTGTGGGGAATATGAAATTTTCAACTCTCACTGGAGTGTCACGAAGTATCCCCACAGGCTTCTTTATAGTCCTATCTGCCATCATAATTGCATTGTAGTCAACATGAGGGCTCCCAAGCCCAACTGCTTGAATATTGTGAGAGGTATTAAGTTGATACTGGCTCCTAAGTCACATAATGCCTTTGCAAATTTGAAGACTCTGAAGGTCCAAGGTATGGTTGAATGCTCATAGATCCTCCTTCTTCTGGACTAATGACCTTGTTGCAATAGCTCTACAATGGTAAAAATCATGAGAAATCTCTTGAATAACCATCCTCTTCTTAGTCTCTAGGGCTTTCATAAACTTAGCTTACTCGAGCATTTGCTCTAATACATCAGTGGGAGGGGGGATTAATAGAAAACTACTTCAATATGGAGATGAAATTTTGAACCTCCCCCCATTCTTCTTCTTGAGCCTCTGAGAGAAAGGTAGTAAGGGCCTTGGTATGGGCTTCAACTTCTTTGGTACCATCACATCTTTTCCCACAACATCCTTGGCCTTACAATCTCTAGTCTCTACATTCTTTCTCTCTTCTATCTCTTTACGAACCACATCATCAACTACTGGGATTGGTGGGTCAATTGTCTACTTACCACCTCATGTAGTCATTTTTATATACTACCTATTATTCTTTGGATTCTGCACTATGTTGCTTGGCAATATACCTTTTTGGTGTTGATTTAACTATGTTGACATTTGACTGAATTACTGCTCCAACTATTTAACAGCACAAAATAAGACTCATCTTCTGATTGATCCCTAATATGTCAGCTTTCATCCCTTTTAAGGTCTCATCTTGTGCAGAACTTGTCAAACATCTCCTCAATTCACGAACTACCAACCCTAGAAGCACGATTTTGTGGTGGCATATGTGGTCTATTTCTATACCCATCCCTGTAAACCCAATCACCATCTCAATCATGTCCTCTATTCCTATCGTAGTATCCACCTAGGTTGTTGTCCCTATACGTATTATCCCTATTATAGTTCTAACCTTGGTTTTCTTGACCTTGGTACCAATACTCTTGGTTGGACCCTTGGTCATTGGTTTGGAAACCCCCCATATGATCTTTTGCAAAATAAGTATCCTCCTTAGAACATGGCTCATCATAAATAAGTGCTCTTGGTGATTGATGATTAACAACATTCACCTACACCTGATTTTGCTTCATTAGTAACCCAACATCAGTACTAATCCAAGATAACTCTTGCAATACTTCCTCATTGATTTTAGCCTTCTTTTGATTGGTACTGACTGCAAAAGTGCTCTTTGTCATTGCTATCTTCCTTGTTCCCCATGGACAATTGGTCTTGGCCATTTTTTCTAGTATTTCAGTGACATATATGAAAGTCCAATCCAGGAATGATCCTCTAGTTATAGTATTGGCCACTTCTTTGCAATTATTACCTAATGCCCAAATAGAAGATTTCCACTAAGGAAACATCAAAATTTTATGGTCTGGAACACTTCTCAAGCACTTAGTAAACCATTCCCACGTAACACTTATGGAATCACCAGGTAATTGCTCAAAGTTATCTATCTAATTCTTAAGCTTTAAGTTTGACTACTTGGGAAAATACATCTCGAAAAAGGCTTTCTGCATTTTTGCCCATGTAGTAATAGAGCTTTGAGTTAGCTCAGATAACCATAGTATTGCTTCACCTATTAGAGATAATAGAAAGAGACAGAGCCCAATGGCATCCATGGATAGGTTTTGATTTCCCATCATGCTCTTATAGATGAAGTGTAGATGTATATGATAAACTTAGTATCTTCTGGTAGAGAAAGTAACATGATTGCTCCTATGACATCCATTATCGTAGGATCAAGTCTGTATGGATGTCACCCATTTACTACTATATGTTGACCTTATGGTTGTTGATTTTCCAGGACACATGGTGGTGGTGGATTTTGGTTGTTCAAGTTGAGTGCATCATTGACAACATTGTTGGCATTGTCTTGAGCCATTCTTTGCAACGTTCTTTGAATCTCTGGATCAAATGGAGTCAAGGGGATCCCTCAACTGTGGGTATTAGGCATAAAAACAACAAAAAAAGTAAAATAAGGAAATAAGGATTAACTCTCTAATCACCCTAATTAAACCAATCTAAAAGTTGTATTCTTCAGCAATGTTGCCAAAATTTGATCATACCTGAATTACACCTCCCAATTGAGATATAAAGGTTGTTATTCAAATATAGAACTTAATGATGGATAGGGTCGATCCCATGAGGAATATGGTCGGGATGTGGAGTAATTAAAGCAATTTTGATTAATTAATCAATATACTTCAATAAAATGGGTTTTTGATGCTAAAACAATAATTCAAACCTAAACAAAGATCAATAGTCAATGCACGTATTACAAACTCAGTGAGAGACGTAACTAGGGTATTGTATTCCCCATGAATTCCTAATATATATACCCTAATAATTGTAACCTTTCCTAGTGTGTAGCATGCAGAACTGTAAGTCATGTTCACCTAACTTACAACGAAGAATTAAGAATAAAAAATCCAAAATCTCCACGTAAATCACATTATCAAACTCCAAAGATGAATACAAAAGTGATCAACTCCAAATCTCTAAGAACAGGCTAAGAGAAAGTAATGGGATGAGTTCTATTTTTTTGTACACCTAAAAATACCTAAAAACCCTATTTACAATAAAATAAAACCAAATCTGAACTTAATTAGAATAATTGAATTCAAGGCCTTCGACGAGCCAAGTTATGGGTCGTAAGTGTGTTTACGGCTCGTGTAATGGTCTCATAGTCTACTTCTTCCAAAAACTAGCATCAAAGTATGAGCAACTTTCTATGACTCGTAGATTGACTTATGGACAGTAGGTTTCTTCATCCTATTGACTTTCAGCAACTATCAAAATCTCTGAGCCTCCATTCATGAACAAGTCTACGGGTCGTGGAATGAACCACAACCAATCCTGTTAATCATAGATTCATCTTCAACAAATCTTCCCATCACTGTTTCAGAACTACGAACCCCCACCTACGACTTGTGGATCAAACCATGGACCATAAATGGTCTCATACATCAATAAAAAGCTGCAACTTATGCAAATCTCCATAAGACTCCCTGAATCCTATAATCTTACAAAATCAACACAAAAATACATCAAATCTACTAATATTGCTTAAAGAACTCACAAAAATTTAAATTTATATCATTAAAAGTGT
Source organism: Solanum virginianum (assembly GCA_000787875.1). Classification (NCBI taxonomy): domain Eukaryota; kingdom Viridiplantae; phylum Streptophyta; class Magnoliopsida; order Solanales; family Solanaceae; genus Solanum; species Solanum virginianum. Next base: position 16,494 of record DF358537.1, read on the forward strand.
CATATGTTTGTGGCATATCAACATAAAGCAAGAAAGTATAGGTTTGTCCTTGAAGTATAGGAACTCACCAAGTCTTCAAAGCTCAACTCTGAATCTAGTCACAATAATGAGGTCTCGTATTGTCACCCATCTATACTTGGTTAGATCATATAGGTAATGTGTTAATATATTAGAATGTACAAAGTATGTAGGAATGCAATGCACCAAGAGATGTCATAATATAAGGATAAGATATGAATAATCAATGCATCTTTAAAATGATGAATGGAAGCATCATAAAACATGTTATAACCTAGTATACATACATATATAGGAATAAGACTATAACCGATAATAACACGATATGGACTATTACATAGAATCTTGATGTTTTCTCTACACCAGAGAAAGAAGAGCCTCCACCCTATGGACTATATCCCATCATAGTGTGTATTATATACATATGTAGAACCCACTCTATATGATCAATCCCAGCTCTGTGAGTATCCTAGGTTTGTGGATCCACTATTTTGATATGTTATAGGCACATGAATATAATCCTACAATGGCATATAGTTGTGAGACATGAGGATTTCTATAAGGACCCTTGGGCTTACTCCCCCTCACTCAAGTTCATTTGGTGCTAAGTCATATAAAATGGAATATGTAATCATAGAATATACATAGACTTCATCATAATTTATAATTCATCAAAATCATAATTTCATAGCTTATAAAATAGGCATCATAACCTCATAATACATTTCAAAATATAAGAATAGTCTATTATGTAGCTTTCATTAAGTGTGGGTATACTATCCATCTTATCATCATTGCATAATGTTAGGATTTTAGGTCACCCTCATAATCATGATCATAGTATACTTTCATGCTTGGAGTCTTATTGATAAAGACATAGCTTAACACAGAAAATTAGGAAAAAATATGGGTTCATGGACAATCGAAGTGAAAATCATGATATTGATGAAAATCATGTGAGATCTATGCAATTGAAATCAAATTAAATCATAAGTAAAGGAACTCATATCTAATTCATAATTCCTAATCAACATATACTTGAAATTTCTTGTAAATCAATTAGAAATCATACAATTCAAGTAATTCATATATAATGGAGTAAATTAATCATGTAATAATTACAATTCAGGCATTTAGATAGAAATCATGAAAAAGCCACAAACTTCATGCTTTAAATTGAAAAAAACTGAGAGTTTGATTTGGGCTCCATGGATGAAGCTCTACAAAGCTCAATGGAGAAACCCTAGAAATTATGATGAATTGACCTTAAAATCCTTGGAAAAAGGTTAGAACCCTTAGTTCTTCAATGGAGATTACTTGAGAGAAAACACTTAGAAACTTTTGGAGAGATCTTGAGAGTGAATGAGTTTGAAAGGGTTTGAGGGTAGTTTTAAGAGAATTGAGGCGATTAGAGTAGTTATTAGGATCAAAACAACATAATTTAGGGGTTAAATAGGTAAGAAATGTCCAAAAGGCCCTTCATTAATTTTCTATCGGATTCATGTAAGAGTACAATCTACAAGTCATAAATGGGAGTATGAAGCGTAGGCTATGGTTTCAACTTGTTGAAATTGGATCTTTGAAAATTGTCTCTGAATCTCCACTTATAAAACCCTTTCTTGGACCTGTAATTTCTTTTACGAGTCATACTTACCCCTCACAGATTCCTTCTAGTACTTAGTAAAATTTCAACTTCTCAGGACCCTATCTATGACAACTATCCACGAGCTGTAGTTCAAAGTGTGACTCATACAATGCCTTCATGCATTGACTTCTAGTGATAAACTTTTTCACCAAGCCATGGAACAAGCCATGGAACTTGTCTATGACCTGTTAAACATACCACGAGCCATAGATGGGCTTGTAATATTAGTCCAGAACCAGATTATAAGGCCTCATCAGTTAAAAAGTCAAAATGTGCAGAAGAAGTGGAATTGAAAATATGCAGGCCAAAATTATTAGCCTTATTTACATCCCATAGTTTAAACTACAAGTTATAAATAGAACTGATGGATAGGGTAAGCCTGGTTGAAAATTTGACTAAGTAGGATGAATGTACAAGGATAGTTTACAATCCATAAATAGAACTATGGATCGTAAAATGTGTTAATGGATCAAGGCCTTGGGTTGATGAAAATTTAGATTTTTGAAGTTGGAACTATGAAGAATAGAACAAGTTGTAGATTGTTTTATGGTCTATAAATTACTTATTGTTTTAGGGTCCTAAAGATTGTAAAATTTCTAAGAATGGACAAAAGCATGAAGGGGGTTTTATGACCCGTAGATCATACTACGAGTCATAAATTAAAGTCATAGTTCATGATTTAATGATAGTTTTAGAAGATAAAAATGAATAGGATGAAACCCCATTCTACAGTCCATAGTCTATTTTATAACACGGAATTATAGATTGTAATCCTAATCCTAAAACTATGTCATTTTGGAGTCCCCCCCCCTCACCTCCCATATCAAACCCAAACCTCTTAAATATTATCATTCTCTCTATTCTGAATTAAGCTCTCCATAGACAAGGCAAGAAAGGCTAGGATTTCCAAGGGTTTCTTTTCCTAAAATCTTTAAGCCTTTATGAGTTGATTTGTGGAGCTCTTCCATCCTACAAAGTCCAACAACCTTCCCTTTTACCTATTCTTTAAAGTTATTAAAATGTTTTGAAGTTCCATGACATGGTTTAAATAATGTATTAATGACATATTTTTAATTATTTTGACTATAATGATGCAATGTGATAATGTACTATAAATTTCTATAGTTTTTAAGTTAAAAGTCATGATTTAATAACCTAGGGTTCTCCATTAATGATGTGGTTTGTTTAGAATTGGTTTTAAATTGATTAGTTTCATCATGATATTACTTAATACTTTTGATTCATGTGTTTTAAAGTACATTGCACGAGCCCACTAAGTTAATAATGAGTTTCTACAGGATGCCGATGATAAGGGATTTAAAGTATGTTTTTGAAAGTCTAGGATTGTTTTGAATGTTATGAGCATAAATATAAATCCCTTAATAATGTTTAAGATGGACCTTTAATGCAAAAGGACAATGAGCTACTCCTAAATGATACTACTTATGATTATAAAGTTATAATTGCAATACTATGTTAATGTTTTAAAGTATTCAATGGGATTGACTTAGCATCAATGGGACATTAAATGGGGGTTCGGTGAGGAAACTGTCAAGACTTGAACCTAAGACCTAGCTGTGACATGGTGAATATAACACCCGAAGGCGCCCCATCCAAGCTTCTTGTTAATATCATAAACATACATAAGGTAAATTAAGCAATTCATAAGAGATTAAACAAGCAAAATATATCAATATCAAATTCATAGTTTTCCTTAGGGGATTTACAACATTGTTAGTCCAAAACATGCCTCCTGTAATGACGCGAACCCTGAAAGACCTTACGACGCTTAAATATTGTTCCAGATAATCTTTGACCAAGGTGCCTTCTAGGGACACTTCCATGAGCCCTGGAAGGGTCCATGAGCCATGGAGACAGCCTTGGAGTGGACCTTGGCCTTCATGGCTCATTTTAGCTTCATTTGGAGTTCAAGGCTAAGTAGCCCTCTATGGAGCCTTCCACGGCTTGTGGTCCTCATCATTGGCTGCAAAAGTTTTTGTTAAAGGGGACCTTGCCTTGGTAACTATGTTTTTACCTAAGGGTGCCACCACGGGCACCCTCATGCTCTAGGAAGAGAATGATGGACCATGAAGGTGACCGTGGAGGGACCTTTGGCCAAATTTTCCTCAAAACTCACCTTCTTAAATGTTAGGCACCCTTTACAATAGGCTTCATGAGCTGCAAAGGTTAATCAATGCACAAAGACAATTGTTCAAGTCACTTCAATTCTTTTTGTCCAAGCATAAAATCCAAATTATCTATATGGGCCTTTTCCAGAGTCGAACCCCTTCATGATGGGCTACACAGCATGTGAAGGGCCTCACATGCCTTCAATTCCATCATGCAGGAGTCCAAATTCATTTTTAATTTTGTTTTCATCAAGGACCCTATGGTAATTTGGTTCTCTTCCAACGTCTTTTATGATTTTTATGCCTGTCCTGAGAACCCTATATTAGCCCCTGTTTATTCAAAACACTCTATTTTCAATTCAAACACTTAGACTCTACAAATTCAAGTTCCTAAAACTTTATTTAAGTCAAATTTTAAAGATTCAAGTTGGGGAATTCTCAAGCCTAATTCATCTCATTCTTCCCAATTTCTTCAATGGATGTGTGGTTTCATTCATGATTTCCTTTCAATCGTGAAGCCCCAAAATCTATTTTATAAAATTCATGATTTTTAAGTATTCATTTCAAGTGGATCTTTTAAATTAACTTCAATTTGATGAAATTATGTTATGAGTCATTATCAATTGTTGATTTTAATCTGAATTAAGTCTTGTTATGTTGATTTATATGGATTTTATAAGAATTGAAGAATGTATGTCCCTATAATTTATGAACTTATGCATGAGTAATTTTAAGTATGTCTCAATTATTGATTTCTTTATAAATTTAGTATGATTTTCATCTTATTATGATATTTTAATTATGAATTCCTAATATTCATGTTATTCCTTCATTCCTCAAGACATATGCATGCATGAACAAGGATTTTCATGAGGTTTATCGTGTGAGTTATTACTCAATTATGATTATGACTATGATTTCAAGAAAATATGATTGTGACATGACATGTGATCACATAATGTTTATGATATGATTTTAAGAAATTATGGATGTGTACACACTATTATGTTTAAATATAAATGAGTTATTCCTAAGTATGTATTCATGGGTTTAAGTATGCTTCATATTTAAGCCTAAGTATGTATGATTATGAAATATGATTTGGCTCTTAAGCCTAAGTATGTATGGTTTTGATTTTGAAAAGACTTATGTTTCTATTTAAAGCATGTATATGCATGTATTCCCATAGGATGATGACTTAGCACTAAATGAGATTGGAAGTGAAGGCTTGACCTAAGGGGTCCTTATATAATTTCTCTTTCTCATAACTATGTGTCAAATGTAGATTTATGTTTATGCCCCTTTGTGGATGACTATGCTTATGAAAAATCCTTTTCGAGATGAGTGGTGTTCCTATAAGGTGAGGTTACTTCTCTGAAATAGGTAGTGTTCCCGTAAGGAGTATAATCTATCTTTAGTAAGTAGATCACCTTTTCCTCCATTGTAGGGAGAACAATGGGATTTCATGTAATAGCTCGCATGGTCTTATATATCAATTGATGTCCCATACCCATTATGTTTAGGTATTATGGCATTCATGCATCATGGATTTAAGGCTTATCATTATGATGTTCTTACTTATATACTTCTTTCTATATATATGTGCCCTTGTCATCTAACATTGATTTGTAGGTTATCATGTTCATAAGCACTGTATGCCCATATATATAGTATATTCAAGCGCATTAACACATATTTTTTTGCCAATATGACTAACCATGCAGGGACCAAAGACTATTCTCATCCACCTCTTCACGGCTAGATTGAACTTGTGAGAATTTGCTTGTAGTAAGTAATTTGTTCTAAGGACAAGACCCACCTTTTATCTACCTACTTTATATGATGGTTGTCTTGTGTTTGAATTTCAGGGGGGATCCCCAGACATGTCTTGGCCCCCATCCTATCTATGACTTAGAGGCAATGTTGGACTTCATGTAAATTCTATGTACAAGCTTTCTATGTTGATGCTAGTAAAGACTTTGTTTAAGTCTTATGTTATGTTATGTTATGTATGATGTTATGATTAGATGTCATTGTTCCGAAGTACCTATTCCCATAGTGTGAGTCATATGATTTCGCCCCTTAGAAATTGCTTGTTAATGTGGAATGTGTGATGCCAAGTCTTATGCTCCCTATCCCTATAGCTTGAGTCCCGAATTCCCATCCCTGAGACCTATTTATTGAACTTGTGTGATAATCAGTCTCATGCCTGTTCTTCTCCATAGCTTGAGTCCAATGCTCCAATCTCTTTGTATCACATATTGATGTATGAATTGCACTTTTGAATGGATGATGTCTAAATGGATGCTATGAGGCTTATTTGGGGACTTTTGGGTTCCCATTCGCCATTTCACTCTTAGGCCCTAGGCCATGGTCATGGCACTTGTACACCATAGATCTTCATAGAGTCTATAACATGCTACTTGCTCATCCTCAAGAGAGAATAATAATGAAATGATAGAGTCTCAACATAAAAACATAACATGAACAAAGCTTGTCCCCAAAGCATCAAAATTTACCAACAATCTTTAAAGCACAATCCAACTCTAGTTATGAAATGGAGGAATAGACTTGTTGTTGCTCATCCCTACATGGTTAGATCATCTAGGATAATGAGTATGTGTTAATATGTGAAATGCACTAAGTATATAGGTATGTCATGCATTAAGGAACATAATAACACAATATCAATATGCATAATCATAACAATAGAATAAGTACAAGATATGAATGATCAATGCATATTTAAAACCATGAATTGAAGCATCACAAAACCTTTCATAGCCTAGCATACATATGAGGGAATAAGACCATAGCCAATAATAAGGTCATGCAGACTATTACATGGAATCCCAATGTTCTCTCTACATCAAGTGAAGGAAAAATCTACTTTGCCAAGGTAGACTCGACCCTTACCCTATAGGCTCTATCCTATCACGGTGAGAAATATATGTATATAAAGACCCCACCCGTTAGGCTCTATCATAGCATGGTGAGTATCAGATGAACACAATGATAAATGAATACATTAGCTAGCCTTATATGCACATAATCACCAACTTATGATGGCACGTTGTTATGAGACTTGAGGATTTATGTAAGGACCCTTAGGGATAGTCCAGCCCCTACCCTACCCAAGCTCATTCGAGGCTTAGTCAAATCCCACTGAATATATAATCATGCATATACATAGTTTTCACCATGATTCATACTTTATCAAAATCATACTATTATAGCTTATAAAATAGGCATCATAACATTATGAAAACATCTTACATCGTAGGAATAGTCCATCTACACAACTGTCATATAGTGTGGATATATTTCCCATCTTATCATCATTTCATTAACATTAGGGACTTAAGTCACCCTCATCATCATATCATCATCATCATCATCATCATTATAAAATCATCATCATATAAAAACATACTTTTCATACATAGAATCATAATTCATGAAAATCATAACTTTGTCATAGGAAATTACGGCGATGTGGGGGTTCATGAGAAATTGAGCTAAAATCATATAGTTAGATGAAAATCATGTAGGGATTATGCAATTGAAATCAATTTGTATCATTAGCAAAGGAACCCAAATCAATTCAACAAGCCCTAATCATCTTATACTTGAAATCACTTAGCTTTTCTTGGAAATTATAGAAATCTTGTAATTCTTTGTAATTCATGCTTAAATAAGTATAATAATTATGTAATAATCATAATTCAACCATTTGGAATATCATCCTAAAAACCCATATAAATCCATGTTTAAACTTGTAGAAAAGGGGAGATTTGAGTTGGGCTTCATGGATGAATCTAGTCCATAAATGAAGCCTTACATACATCAATTAAGAACCTTAGATATTTGGAGATGGAACATCTAGACCAAAACCTTGAAACCCTAGCTCCAATGGAGTCCTTGCTTAGTGAGAGAAATTTTAAATTTTGGGATAGGTTTTGAGAGTGAATGAACTAGAATGAAATTAGAATCAGTATCATAGGATTTGAGTTGGTTAAGTTAGTTAGAAGGGTAAAAAAATGTAGTTTAGGAGTCAAACAAATTAGAAATGACCAAAAAGCCTTTCACTTAAAAACTGCAAAACCTGCCCATGAAACCACTTTAATGGGTCGTAGATAAGAGTACAACAAATAATCTTGCTCGTGTATTGCATGGATCTAAAACTTTAGCTACTGGAAATTACACTTGAGAACCGTAAAAACAGTGTACAATTTGTAGTTGTATTTACAGACTGTAGAACCCTTCCGTAGATCTCTCTTAGGATCTCATCCAAGACTCAAACTACAAGCCGTATAAATGAGTACGACTAGTAGAGTCCTTCATAATTTGACTTCTAATAACCAAAAATTTTCACCAAGTTCTAAATCTCAACCATGAAACTTTTCTATTATTCGTGATTCAGTCCACGAGTTGTAGATTGGCTCATAAGACTAGTCAATTCAAGATTTCCCACAACTTTCCATTTTTCAGGCTTTTCAACATGTGGATTATTGATTATCCCCCCTTGGGGTCATTCGTCCTTGAATGAGACAAAACCAAGCTTGAGTTGAATGGAAACATAACTAACAACTCATCATGAATAAAAAAATGCAACTTAATCATGATTTTCATAAAATCATCAAACTTATGCATCAAATATTATTGAAAAATAGTCTCATTATCATGTATGGATGCAATGTCACACCCCAAAAAGAGGGGGGAGCGACTGACACCCGATACTGTCATTGGCTGAGTAAGCCACTAAACATACTAGTCAACCAAACTAGGGGTCAAAAGAAAATTGGGCGGCATAACGTCTGAAAAACTAAGCCAGGACCGTTTGGGTCATGACTTGGTCAATAGCAAATCAAGAACATCAAAATAGGCAAATTAAAATGATAAAATACTACCTAGCCGACATGACTGCATCAACAAAGGTACAGGAATACGCACTATATATACATGTTAATCCTATGACCGGAGACTGAAAGACACAAAGAACCAACCCAAAATAACATGTCCACAATAGCCTCTAAGAGAACCACTAATACTGTTGGACAAGGCCCCACCAACTTATGATGCCAACCCAAAATAACATGTCCACAATAGCCTCTAAGAGAACCACTAATACTGTTGGACAAGGCCCTGACTATACTCAACAGTAATACAAAAAGTAAGCATCCTATGAAAGCTCCAGGAAGGGATGGAGCTTACAAACTCATACCTGAACCAGGCACCTAGTGGAGGGGTTGATCAAAGCCCCTACCTGAACCTACACGCACAAAATTAACTGCAGCATACCAGGCAATGGGATATCAGTACAAATAAAAATGTACTAGTATGTAAGACAGAAAGTAAACCCATAGATAACAGTAGTAAAAAGGGTAATAAAAATACCACATGTAATCAAAAATCAAGTAAACTTAATAGCCAACAATGAACCTCCTAGTGATCAAATATGTATGGTATGGTCGAGTATTGTATGTCATGAATACATATATATAGATACAAATGCATGACATACCCAACGAAATTCTAGCAGTGGTGGTTCTTTTCCGTAGCTGACCGACATCATGTTTGCCAACATATCGCCATCTGTATCATATACATATATATATATATATAATCATTTAGGCATATAGGTTCCATACCTCCGATTATAGCTCAAAGTCCATGCATAATGTGCCATGTGTGATATGAATATTGAAAGCACATTGCCATACGATAAATTTAGCCAATCTTGGCTCATTTGCACACCTATCCTCATAACATCATAATTATTGTCGTAGCATATACACATGACTTGTGGAATCTTACATGTCTTTTAAATAAGTTTGACAACTTAATCCCACAATTAGAATGAGGCTTTTAACTCTGAAAATGTTCATAAAGGTACTTTACATAATACTTATACTTGGTCCCATGTTAATCAGTAAAAGAGAGTATTTAAACAGAATCAAGTGCCTTAGTAATTTAAATAGGAGCATTACGTTAGAGATTATTGGAAATCAACGTGTTATTGTTAGGTGCTTCAATTATGTATTTGGTTTGGAACAAGGACTGCTTATGACTACTACATTCCCTTTATAAGCTATATTTATTTTAGTGGAACCATACCAAGAAGACAAACACCTCGAACATATGGATAGGTAGTCAGGAAAATCGACCAAATGATATATAGATATTGAGTGTCTAGTTTAAGCGAACGAATGGAATGTTAACCTAATACCATTATGAAAATAACTCAGTTGCAATCCCAATGCTTTTCACAGGAGGTATTTCTTGTAATGGAATAGTAATATATCACATTTGACATTTTGGAAAACTTCCTAGATTTCGTTCTAAATGGAGGGATGAAGCTTAGCCTTAACATACCTTTTCAACGAACGTCCAATGGCCTAAAGTCTCTTCATGAGAGTTGTTCCTTACATCTTAAGCTTCACAACCACTATATATAGCAACTTAAACACACCTACAAATAGTCCAAAATTAATCATTGATGACTAGACTCGCCATATAGTATTTACACAAGAAAATATTTTTGTAGAACTTTGTAAAAATGACCGTAAAGGAGTCCCAAAATTATTATCTAAACACACCAGCTGAAAACCAAATATAACCAGAAGGAACACTATTTTCTAACAGCCCAAAAGCAGTCCTAATCATAAGAAATAGGAAGGAAAATAATTGCAAAGCGTAAGGCACACATTCTAGGCATGGGGATGAATTTTAACAGTAAAAATGCAAAAAACTCACCTAAATCACTTGGACACCTTCACAGAGATTTCTCTTTAGTTTATAATCTTTAAGGATAAAATGGAATTGATTTGAGCTTTAAAAAGCTCAAGTTAGCTTACATCTAGGTGGTTGACCCGACACGGCCTATGACCCAGTTTCCTACTTGGACAGTCCCAGTAAAATAGTCATAACTTTTTATTTTGAGGCCAGTTTGATGCGCGCGTTTGTGCGTTGCAAACTATACTCGTAGATCTTTGATTTGATAGGTCAAGAACCTTCTAACTCCTTATATTTTGGAAGCTATGACCTAATATATTTGACCTAAATTTAAGAACGATTTCTTAATGAAACTTACGGTAACTTTGGCCAACCTTTATCTTGCAACTTTCTTGATCCCAAAACTTAATATATGACCTTTTTCCTATTAAGATAACCTTTAAAAATCCATTATTAGCAAGTTATACATTTTTAATCCCATCTGAAAAGTGAAACTTAATTTAAACCTTTCAAAATAGGCAAGGTGCCACTCGGGTCATTTCTTTAATCCCGATAGTGCAATTAGGGGATTTCTTTAACATAAAACTTTAAGTCTTTGATATTACCATCTATTAGAAACCTTATTGTCTTTAGGTTCTATACAAAATCATATATGTCTAATATAACATGCCACTCTATAATAATATAGAAGATGAGAAACACGAGGTCTCACAGTCTCCCCCTATAAGAATATTCATCCGCGAATGTATCAACACAACATCTTGGATGCACTACTATCTCCTAAAATGTGACTTTTGAGGATATACCTTTTATTTCTCCAATCCATAAAATAACTTCAAAGAAATTCTAATTACTAAGCTTCGTACAGCTATTCCATGACAACCCATGTAAATTATACTCCCAACTCATTTAAAATTTAAGTTACTATAGACAGATGACTGCCAACTTTTAAAATATGACTCAATTTAATTTATAAATAGCTGAAGGTGCTTCTTCATTATTTCCTCTTCCGCTTCCTAAATTATTTCCACTATATTGTTGTTCCACCACAATACTTTCATGGAGACAGCTTCTTTATTTCAAAGTTTTCTCACTTGTTGATCTAAGACAGCCACTCGCACCTCATTATAAGACAAGTCTTCAGCAACGTGGATATCCTCAATGTGAGTAATATGTGAAGGATCTCCAATGCACTTCCGCAAGATCGATACATGAAACACTGGATGAACTGCCCTAATTTTGAAGTCAAATCAAGCTCGTATGTGACCTTGCCAATCTTTCAAATAATCTTATACGGTCTAACATAACTAGGATAAGCTTTCCTTTATTTCCAAACTACATCATTCCCTTCATAGGTGATACTTTCAAGAAGACCCAATCTTCTTCATGAAACTTTAAGTCTCGTCGTCGAACGTCTGTACAAAACTTCTGCCGACTCTGGACTATTTGTAATCGATCCCTAATAAGTTTCACTTTTTTGATCGCTTGCTGAACTAGATTAGGGTCTAGCACCTTTGCCTTCTTGACCTCAAACGAACCGATC
>DF358537.1:33675-58437 GCA_000787875.1 Solanum virginianum
TGGTGAACCTATTAAGCATCTGCTCACATCGGCATAGGACTTTTGACGACTTTGGGCTATTTTCAATATTTCCCTAATTAACCTTACCTTTTCCATAGCCTACATGACCAAATCAGGACCCAACAATTCCATTTCTCCCATTTCAAACCACCCAACTAGTGACCTATAATGTGTACCATAGAGGGCCTCAAAAGGAGCCATACCAATGCTAGAATGATAGTTATTATTATAAGAAAACTCAATCATTGGAAGATGATCATCCCAACTACCCTTAAACTCCAAAACACAATCTCTAAGCATTTCCTCATGAGTTTGGATAGTTCGTTCGGCTTGGCCATCCGTTTGAGGGTGAAAGGTCGTACTAAGCTTAACTATGGTACCAAGGCTAATTTGGAAAGGCCTCCAAAAGTGTGAAGTGAATCGAGCACCACTACCCCAGCCCTAACTGAATATAATGATCAAATTATTGTCCCTATTTCTGTGGTAGGGAACTACTCACTGACGAAGGTGAATATCGGTGAAAAGGAGGCCTAAAATTACCAGAAATCTAACCAACTCATGAACGAATAATTTAGCATAGTCTTCGGCCCTAGAAGTAGTCTTAACCAGTAGGAAATGAGCTCACTTTGTCATTCTATCAACCACTACCCAAATAGAATCAAAACCCTTTCTAGCCTTAGGCAACCCAACCACAAAATCCATGCTAATATCCTCCTACTTCCAAGATGGAATCTCTATATCTTCGGTTAGGCCACCCGGCCTTTGATGCTCCACTTCGACTTGTTCGCAACTATGACAATTGAACACAAATTTGGCAATGTCTTTCTTCATATCAACCTGCCGAAAAACTTCCCTCAAATCTCTATACATCTTGGTAGAACTAGGGTGAATAGAATAGGAAGAATTATGAGCCTCATCTAAAATCTTCTCTCTCAAGTCATCAACACAAGGCATGCATAATCAACCATGTTACCTAAGGGCACCATCTCCCCCTTAAAAGAAAACCTCCATCTTGTCCTCTCTCACCAAGGCCTTCAATTCTAACAAGGAGGGATCAAGATCTTGCTTTGCTTTTACCTCATCAAACAAGGAAGATTTTGAACCATCAATAACCACAATACCACCACTATCAACCTCTTCCAACTTAACCTCCAACCTAGCCAACCAATGAACCTCCCTAGCAACCTCTTTTCCCTTATCATTAACATGAGCTAGGCAACCCATAGACACCCAACTTAAAGCATCTGCCACAATATTAGCCTTACTAGGATGATAATGTACACTCATATAATAATCCTTAAGAAGCTCTAACCACCTTCGTTGTCTCAAGTTGAGATCTTTTTGAGTGAGCACATATTTGAGGCTCTTATGATCGGTGAACAAATCAACATGCACCCCATACAAATAATGATGTCAAATTTTCAAAGCAAAACCCACAGTGGCCAATTCAAGATCATGGGTAGGATAATTCTTTTCATGCACTATGAGTTGTCTAGAGGCATAAGCTATGACCTTACCATTTTTCATCAAGACACAACCCAAACCAATCTGGGAGGTATCACAATACACAACAAATCCTTCCAACCCTTTGGGTAGAGACAAGATAGGAGCAGAGACAAGCTTATCCTTCAACATTTGGAAGCTCCTTTCACACTCATCAATCCACACAAACTTAGCCTTCTTTTGGGTCAACTTAGTAATGGGAGAACAATAGAAAAGAACCCATTCACGAACCTCCGGTAGTAACCCGCTAGGCCGAAGAAACTTCAAATATCCGATGGAGTCAAAGGTCTAGGCTAATTTCTAATCATCTCCATTTTCTTAGGGTCCACCTTAATACCATCCCTCGACACCACATGACCTAGGAAGGCAACCTCTTTCAACAAAAATTAAAACTTTTCATACTTGGCATACAACTTCTCTTCCCTCAATTTTTGCAACATGACCCTTAAATGGCTCACATGCTCCTACTCACTATGAGAGTAGATCAAGATATCATCAATGAAAATCACTACAAACAAATCAAGGTAGGGTTTAAAGACCCTATTCATAAGGTCCATGAAGATAGTTGGCGCATTGGTCAACCCAAAAGACATAACCAAAAACTCATAATGCCCATACCTAGTTCTGAAGGTCATCTTGGGAATGTCACACTCCCCCACCTTTACTTGATGATATCTAGACTGAAGATTAATTTTAGAGAGTGACTAGCCCTTTGAAGTTTGTCAAACAAATCATCAATCCTTGGTAGAGGATACTTATTCTTTATGGTGAACCTATTAAGTTGTTGGTAGTCAATGTACATTTTAAGAGAACTATCCTTGTTCTTCATAAACAACACTGGTGCACCCCAAGGTGATTGGCTAGGCCTAATAAAAGCCTTCCCCAACAAATTATTTAATTGCTCTTTCAACTCCTTCAACTCCGTCGGGGCCATATGGTAAGGAGGAATAGAAATAGGTTGAGTATCGGGAAAGAGGTCTATACCAAAATCTATTTCCCTTTTAGGAGGATCACTGGGAAGATCACTAAGAAAAACATCAAGGAACTCATTTACCACTGGATCAACTCTATAGGGAGGAATTTGGACTAAACATCTCTAACCCTCATAAGATGATAAAGACACCCCCTTAGAGATCAACTTTTTGGCTTTAATGCAAGAGATAAACCTAGCCTTGACCACCACACCATGACTCTCCCACTAAAGGAGGAGTTCATTTGGGTATTGGAATTTGACCCTACGGGTTCTACAATCAATAGAGGCATAATATGCATACAACCAATCCATCTCAAGAATGACATCGAAATCCACCATATCCAACTCAACAAAATTACAAGACAATATTTTGTGAAGATACAAATGGGACAATTTCTGTAGACCTTTCTACCAACAATAGATGCACCAATAGGAGTAGAAACCTCATAAGACTCACACGACAATTTGGGTTTAACATGAAACGTTTTGGCAACAAAAGGAGTAACAAAAAAAAGAGTGGCACCGGGGTCTACCAATGCATACATATGAAAATCAAAGACTTTTAACATACTGGTGATGACATAAGGCACCTCATTAACCCCTTGTCTCTCTTGGAGTGCATAGAACCAATTGTGCCTTGGAGAACCACCTTGTTGGCCTCCTCTCCCCAAAGGAACCGTATTAGCACCCCGGCCTTGTGGACGAACATCCTTACCCTTGTTGTGCTTTCGTGGACAATCGATCATCTTGTGGCCTACTTCCTCACACCCAAAACAAGCATTGATATCCCTCAAGCATGGGCCACCATGATTCGTATCACATTTTGGACATATAGTATTAGGCACCACACCACCATCACCTTGGGCCCTTTGGAAGTCATTGGCAAACCTCCTATTAGGAGCATGAGAAGACCCTTGGCCTTGGTGAAATCGACGACCCTTGGGACTTTGGAACTTACCATCAAAATGATCCCCCTTAGCCTCATGACCCCTTCTCTTTCTCAATTTATCCCCCTCCAATTGTTCGACATAAGTCATTAAGCGAGCTAAATCCATGTCAGTAATTAACATAGCGGTCTGGCACTCCTTATTAACCAAATCGGATACACTCATCACGAACTTGTTCATTGGCAACTAAGTGTGGAGCATATTTTGAGAGTTGGTTGAACTTGAGGGCATACTCCCTCACACTCATAGATCCTTGCCTCAAATTCATGAACTCCATCATCTTGGCCTCCCTAAGTTCAAGAGAGAAGAATCGATTGAGAAAAGTCATCTTAAACTCCTCCCAAAGAATCACATTGTTGTTCTCCTTCTCCTCGTTCTATTGAGTATAGCATATTTGGGCCAACCCCTTGAGTTGGTAAGCCGCCAACTCCGCCTTCTCCTTCGACCTAACACCCATGATAGCCAACACTTTGTACACCTCAACAATAAATTCTTGAGGGTCCTCATCCCCTTTTGATCCATTGAAGTTTCTCACTTGAGATGCCAGGGTAAATTTAGTCAAACATGGTGGGTATATCCACATATACTTAAATCGTGCATTTCAAGAGTATAGACAAGAGAAGCGTAAAACCAACTCATTTTAAAGTTATTCAAATCAACCCACAAATATTGTAGTGAAACCCTTATTTTGGGTATCATGAAAACTAACTAAAATTCATAAGTTCTTTCATAGCATCATAGAATATATGACTTTAATGTCATAAAATACATCACAATGTCAAACCCCAATGATGTTTAAGCATAATAAAATCATTACTTGAAGAACTCAAATAGAAATCATATATACAATGCATAATAATATCACCATAGTCATACAACTTTGATTAACCTTAGTTCGCCATAAAAATCTATAAATTTCATGTAGTTGGAGAGGAAGAATGGTTGGACTTGTGGGAAGAAAAGTTCCCACAATCAAACCCACATAACTTGGTATGGTTTTGAAAGAGGGAAATTTGATTTGAAGATGTAAAATCAAAACCCTAGCTTGTCCTCACACTTGATTGCCTTGAGAGACTTTAAAGACTTAGGGTTTTTGAGGAATGAATAGAAGTGAGGGCATGAAGGTGTATAAGGCTGAAAAAGGGGTCATTGAGACCTTAAACGACTTATTTTCTGATTTAGGAAAATAAGAAAGGTCAAATTAGCCCTTATTAAATGAACTGGCTGAACAGGTCTACGAGACCCCGTTTACCAGCCGTAGATAAGGTTTTGTCTGATAGACTTTTAGAAACCCCTTTTCTCTGATTCTTATTCTACAACACATTCTACGACTCATAGAAAACTGTATGGGTCATCTAATAAGTCGTAGATTGAACTCTTGAAAGATCCCAAATTTCATCAAGACTTCCCAAGTTCTACAAACCCACTTTACGAGTTGTAGTCCAACTTATGACCCATAAGCCCCTTCCTAAAAACTTATAGTTTCAAGGATTTCCAAGCTTATTTATTGCATCTCTTCTACCCCTCATAGGTAGGGTCTTACAATATCTCCCCCCTGGGAATATTCATCCCCAAATGTGCTAAGGCAAGCTCTATGGAATTGATTCATACACCATATGCAAAAATGCAACACATGCACCATTTAAAATCTTTACACCATATTTCAAATAGCACTTGTAATACAACCTTGAAATCACATAAACATGTACAAATGTCATGAGAATGGCATGCAAGGAGAGGAGAACCTAAGAAAGGTAAATCGTATTACCTCGAGATTGATCAGAATGGAAGAGATAAGGATACTGCTTCCTTGTTTCGGCTTCGGCTTTTTATGTAGCACTTTCAACTTGTTGATTCCTCCAAAGGACTTCGATGGATGCCACATCTTTGTTTCTCAACCTATTCACCTGTCTATCAAGTATTTCCACTAAGGCTTCCTCATAAGTCAAGTTATCTTCTACAACACCCTCAATATATAAGGGTACTATAAAACTAGGGTCACCTACAGACTTTCTCAACATAGACACGTGGAAGACCGGATGAACCATACTCATTTCTGTAGGCAATTCTAAATCACCAATTCTCTTCATAATTCTGTAAGGCCCTACAAACCTTGGGCTCAACTTTCCCCTCTTGGCAAACCAGACTACACCCTTCATGGATGAGACCTTCAAATACACCTAATCACCAACATCAAATTGAAGATCTCTCGTTCTTGCATGGGAGTAGGACTTTTGCCTACTTTGAGCCATCTTCAGTCTCTCCCTTATCAGCCTCACTTTTTCTAAAGCCTTCATGACAAGATCCGGTCCTAATTGGCATGTTCCCTAACAACAAATGACCCAATCGGGGACCTACATCACCTACCATAAAGAGCTTCAAAGAGAGCCATTTCAATGCTAGAGTGATACCTATTGTTGTAAGAAAACTCAATGAGAGGAAAATATTCATCCCAACTACCCTTGAACTGTAAAAAATAATCCCTAACCATATCCTCAAGAGTTCGAATAGTCCTTTCGGCTTGACCATCTTTTTGAGGATGAAAAGTAGTGCTAAGTTTGGCTTTGCTACCAAGCCCCTTTTGGAATGACCTCCAAAAAAGAGAAGTGAATTGAGCACCATGATCCAAAATAATAGACAATGGCACCCTATGCAACTTAACCAACTCATGAATATATATATATATATATATATATATATATATATATATATATATAAAGTTGTTTTAATCAGTAGAAAGTGAGCCAACTTTGTTACAGCACCATAAGTTGTTTTAACCAATAGGAAGTGAGTCAATTTTGTCATTCTATCAACAATAACCCAAATAGAATCGAAGTGTTTTCTAGTCCTTGGTAATCCAATCACAAAATCCATATTGATCTCTTCCCACTTACAAGTAGGGATTTTTATGTTTTGGGCTAGGTGACCAGGTCTCTGATGTTCGACTTTGATTTGTTGGCAATTCTGACAACTAGCTACGAACTTGGCAATATCTCCCTTCATACCACCCTACCAATACACATGCCTTAAGTCCCTATACATCTTTGTAGAACCAAGATGAATAGAGTAGGACAAATTATGTGCCTTTTGGAAAATCAAATTCCTTAACCCATCAACATTAGGCACACACAACCTATCTTGGTATCTAAGCACACCATCTCCCCCCAGGAGAAAACCTCCACTTTTTTATCCTTCACCGAATCCTTTAATTCTAGCAAGGTGGGGTCAGGGTCTTGTTTGGACTTGACCTCTTTAATCAAAGAAGACTTGGAACCATCTGAAATTCTCTAGCCAATTCCTTGTTGCTATCATTAATATGAGATACACTTCCCATGGACACCCTACTTAGAGCATCGGCCACGACATTAGCTTTGCCGGGGTGATAGTGCACACTCATGTTATAATCCTTAAGGAGTTCTAGCCACCTTCTTTTCCTCAAATTAAGATCCCTTTGGGTGAACACATAATGGAGAATCTTGTGGTCGATAAATACGCCTATATGAACCCCTTACAAATAATGACACCATATTTTCAAAGCAAACACCAAGGCCGCTAACTCGAGACCATGGGTGGGATAATTACATTCATGCAGCTTTAGTTGTCAGGCGACATATGCTATGACCTTGCCATTTTGCATCAACACACACTCAAAACCAACCCTTAAAGCATCACAATAAACCACAAACCCTTCCAACCCTTTCGATAGAGCCAAAATAGGAGCGGATGTAAGCTTATCCTTCGATGGTTGAAAACTCCTTTCACATTGATCGGTCAAAACAAATTTCACCTTTTTTGAGTCAATTTTATCAAAAGGGAAGAAATTTAGGAAAAACCATTCATAAACCTCCGGTAATACCCTACTAAGCCCAAGAAACTTTTAATATCCGTGGGAGTCAAGGTCCTAGGCCAATTTCTTATCACTTCTATCTTCTTAGGATCCACTTTAATTCCATCACCCGACACCACATGCACTAGTAATGCAACTTCCTTTAACCAAAATTAACATTTATCAAATTTAGCAAACAACCTCTCATCCCTCAAAGTTTGTACCACTGCCCTCAAATGTTTCACATGCTCTTCTTCACTTCGAGAGTAAATCAAGATATCATTAATGAATACCACAATAAACATGTCAAGGTAAGGTTTAAAGACCTTATACATGAGATTCATAAATATCATCGGAGCATTAGTTAAACCGAAGGACATCATCACAAACTCAAAATGCCCATATTTTATCCAGAAAGCTATCTTGGGAATATCACCACTCTCTCACCCTCATTTGATGGTATCCGGACCGAAGATCAATCTTAGAAAAATAACTAGCCCCTTGTAGTTGATCAAATAGGTCATTTATCCTTGGCAAGGTATACTTGTTCTTTATTGTGACCTTATTGAGTTGTCGGTATCGATGCACATACTAAGTGAGCCATCCTTTTTCTTTACAAAAAACACTGGTCCACCCCCAATGTAACTTACTAGGCCTTATAAAACTCTTCTCCAATAAATCTTTCAATTGATTCTTCAATTCTTTTAACTTTATCGGGGTAATATGGTAAGGAGAAATTGAAATGGGTTGAGTATAGAAGGAGATCTATACCAAAATCTATCTTTTTTAGGGAGGACACCGGGAATTTTATCAGAAAAGGCATCAAGAAATGCATTAACAACTGAAATCGACTCGATGAGAGGGACTTTAGACTCAATATCCCAAACCCTAATGAGATGGTAAATGCAACTCTTAGAAATCAATTTTAGGGACTTAAAACAAGAAATAAACCTACCCTTATCCACCGAATTATGACCTTCCCACTCAATTAAAGGCTCATCAGGGAATTGGAACATAACCCTATGAGTTCTACTATCAATGGAAGCATGATATGCATGTAACCAATCCATACCAAGAATGATATCAAAATCCACCATGTTAACTTCAATAAAAACCACAAGGAAATACTTTATGCAATATAGACATGGGACAGCCTCCACAGAATCTTCTCCCAACAATCGACTCACCAATGGGGAAAGACACTTCAATGGGTTCACACAACAAGATACTTGATAAGCAAAGGATGAAGTTGTATTATGACCATCACATTAAGCATCGTTAGTTTACACCAGGAGACTTGATTTTAATGTTCAATTCAAGGCAACAATTGCTTCCTAGGAAATATAATTCCAAAAGGTTGGGTCCCTATAAGGTCAAACATGTTTTCAACCATGGGGTTGTTGAGTTAGAATATAAATAAGGCACGAGGTTCAAAGTCAATAACTATAGAATCAAACCATACTTTGGTAATGCTGATAAAGTCAAGACAGCAAAAGTGTGGACTCTTGGTAAAGTCTGAGTAACCAAGTGGTCTAATGTCACGTCCCAATCCTAGGGCCTAGACGTGAGATGGTGAATGAGAACCTGAAGGGGATCCCAAACAAGCCTCTTAAGCATGCATAGCATATCTTTGGCTTTGCAAAAGCATAAAAATAGAGATAAACACATAGCATATAATTTCTAAAGGAAAATGGGGCTTTGGACTCACGCTATCGGGATGCTATGGGGAAGAAGATTTGCATGAATCACATAGCAAATAAGTCTAAGGGACAAGTAAGAATGAATCACAATATAGGGGCATTTAGGGACTTGGGACTTCCATTACATCCATTCACATACAACAAGCATAGAAGGGAGAAAGGGACTGAGGGAAGTCTTCATAATTACATAAAGATAATAGGAGTCAAGATCGATACATAAACATCCATATCCAACAAAACCTCTAGTATGAGTAGAACAGGAGCCAAAACATCTCCTAGGCTCACCCTTAAAAGATAAAAGTATAAAAAAGGTAAGTCTTGGAAAAAACATGAAAATAAAGTAGATGTTACCTCCGAAGTGAAGGACTTACCAATAAAGGCTTCAAAGTATCCGGCTAGCGGCGCGGAGGAGGAGGATGAATAGGAGCTCTGATCCTTACATGGTTAAATTGTGTAGGCAAAGAAAAATGCATTAGTACTTGGAATGTACTAAGTATGCGGGGTAAAATGCAACAAAGAACATAAGCCATAATAGTCAAGATGCATAATCATAACCAAGAGACATAAGATAGATATCATTTGCATGATTAATGCTTGATTTAAAACGCGCATAAAAATATTCAAACTTGCATAATATATATCATACATATGTGGGAGGAAACCCTGACCGACATATAAAACCAAGTGATCTACTACTTGGAATTTTGATTTTCACTCCACACCGAATGAAGGGGTGGTCTACTTACCAAGATAAACCATACATGACCCAACAAAGTGGGTAACTTGTCCTAGTTGGATCTACTAGTAAAGCTCTTTAGGAAAATAATATAAATCTATGGTGGCACATAGTTAAGAGACCAAGACTTTATATAACGACCCCTTGGGTCGTGTTCCCTACTTAAGCCTCTTTCGTTACTAAGTCTAGTCCCATGAAATACTTGAAATAATCATAACTTTAACTATAACTTGCATAACTTATAGATCGTGCATATACTTGACCCCTACACGTGGCATATACCTTATACTAGAGGGTAAAAATATTTCATAAACTTGAGCCCTTCTAGTAGGTATTGCATTACATATGAGGGTAGAGATTGTAGTATGCTTGACCCCTTCTAGTTAGCTTTAGTTAGTACATGAGGGTAAAATAGTTATCATGCTTGACCCTTTCATGTAGACATTATTTACTTACCAGAGAGGAAAGGGATCAACATTTTATTTAAAAATCATAGGAACTTCTCATGAATTCATTACATGCTTAGGAGTACATAATTTATCATAACATGCGTGTTTTGTAATTCATGCAATAGTCATTCATCCATATAGGAACCTTGTTATGTAAATTTAGTCAAACATGGTAGGTACATATACATGTACATAAAATCATGCATTTCAAAAGTATAAGAAAAGAGAGGAGTAAGACCAACTCATTTTAAAGTTATTCAAATCAGCTCGCCAATATTGTAGTAAAACCCTTATTTTGAGTATCAGGAAAACCAACTAAAATCCATAAGTTCTTTCATAACCTTTCATAAAATCTAGAGTATATGACTTTAATATCATTAAATCCATCACAATGTCAAACCTCAATGATATTTAAGCATAATAAAATCATTACTTGAAGAACTCAAATAGAAATCATGTATACAATGCATAACAATATCACCATAGTTCACAAATACCCATAAAAATCCATAAATTTGATGTCGTTGGAGAGGAAGAATGGTTGGACTTATGGGGAAAAAGGTTCCCACAATCAAAATCACATACCTTGGTGTGATTTTGAAGGAGGAAAATCTGATTTGAAGATGTAAAATCTAAAAGCCTATCTTTTCCTCACACTTGATTGCCCTGAGAGAGTTTGAAAGGGTTTAGAGACTTAGGGTTTTTGAGGAATGAATAGAAGTGAGGTTGTGAAGGTGTATAAGGCTAGAAAAGGGGGTCATTGAGACCTTAAATTACATAGTTTCAGACTTATGAAAATAAGAAAGTTAGATTTTCCCCTGTTAAAAAAACTAGTGGGATAGGTCTTCGAGACCCCATTTGCGGCCCGTAGACCATTCTATAGGCCGTAGATGGGGTTTTGTCTATTAGATTTTTAGAGACTCCTTTTCTCTAATTATCATGCTACAACACAATCTATGGCTCCTAGAAGACTTTACGGGTCCTCTGATAAGTCGTAGATCGAACTCTTGAAAGATCCCAAATTTCATCAAGTCAGCCCAGTTTCTACGAACCCACTTTATGAGTCGTAATCTAACTTACGACCCATAAACCCCTTCATAACAAGTTACAGTTTCCAAAATTTCAAAGCTTATTTCTTGTATCTCTCCAATAGGTGGGGTCTTACATCTAAGTTGTGTCACGATTATCACTACCCAAGCCTAGGTCCTAGACATGACAGGCTAATAAGAAACCCAAAGGCAACCCAAAGAAGCCTCTTAAGAATATCATTTGCATATCCTTGGTTGCGGAAGCATAATTAAACAACAAGCAAGTAACAAATAATTCTAAGGGAAAGCGAGGCTTTGAACTCATGCTATAGGGATGTTATATGGAAGAGGATTTACATGAATCACATAACAAATAAGGTCTAAGGAGTGGGTAAGTATGACACATGCTCTGGGGATGTTATAGGGAAGAGGATTTGCATGAATCACGTAATAAATAAAGTCTAAGGGACGTGCATGTATGACTCACACTATACAAGCAAAAAGAGGCTTGGGACTTCCATCACATCATTAACAAATATCAACATATAGAAGGGCATAAGGACTAAGAAAAGTCTTTCATAATCACATAAATATAGTAGAGTCAAGATCATAACATACATAGCCATCTATCTAACGACACTTCTAACATGAGTGGAACGAGGGCCAAGACATCTCCTGGGCTCACCCTCAAAAGATAATTTTCCATAAGTAAATAATTCTTAACAAAGCATGAAATGAAAGTGGATGTTGTCCCCAAAATGGAGTACTCACCAATAGCAATCTTCGAACATGTCGTCTGGCCACTAGAAGAAGGATGAATAGGAGCTCTGGTCCCTACATGGTTAGATCATATAGGCAAAAAGTATGCATTAGTCCTTGGAATGTAATAAGTATACGCGGTGCAATGTAACAAAGGACATAAGCCATAACAATCAAGAGGCATAATCATGATCAATAGATATAAGCTTAATATGACATGAATAATCAATGCTTAAATTAAAACATGCATGGAGATAGTAAAACTAGTGTAATATTTACGTATGTGGGAGGAGACCCTAACTAACATATAAGACAAAGTGAGCTACTACTTGGATTCCTGATGTTCACTCCACACCAAATAAAGGAGTGGCCTACTTGCAAGGTAAACGAAGCATGACCCCACAAAGTGGAGAACTTGTCCTAGTTGGATCCACTAGTAAATCCCATTTAGGGAAATAATATAAATCTATGGTGGCACATAGTTAAGAGACCAAGACTTTATATAAGGACCCCTTGGATTGAGTCCTTACCTAAAGCCTCTTTCGGTG
Source organism: Solanum virginianum (assembly GCA_000787875.1). Taxonomy (NCBI): domain Eukaryota; kingdom Viridiplantae; phylum Streptophyta; class Magnoliopsida; order Solanales; family Solanaceae; genus Solanum; species Solanum virginianum. The sequence continues at coordinate 46,145 of DF358537.1, forward strand.
CTAAGTCAAATCCCACGGAATACTTGACATAATTATAAATTTAATCATAACTTGAATAACTTGTAAAAACACGATAACATGGCTTAAGTAGCTCATTCAAATACTTGATCCCTACACATGGGCATATACCTTATACTAGAGGGTAAAAGTATTTTATGGACTTGACCCTTCTAGTAGGCATTGCATTTCATATGAGAGTAGAGATTGTAATATGCTTGACCCCATATAGTGAGCTTTATTTGTACATAAGGGTAAAATAGTTATCATTCTTGATCCATTCATGTAGATGTTATTCACTCACAAGAGGGTAGAAATTGTAATATGCTTACATGAGGGTAAAATAGTTATCATGCATCAATCTTTCATGTAGATATTATTCACTTACAAGAGGGTAGACATATAGTAGACGGGCTCAATATTTTACTTACAAATATAGGAACTTTTATGAGTTTAATACATGCTTAGGAGCCCATAGTTTATCATAAAATACTTGTCTTGCAAAACACGCAATGGTCTTTCATCAATATAAGAATCCTTGTCATAACAATTTAGTCAAACATGATGTGTATGTGTACACATGCTTAAAATCATAAAATTTAAGAGTATATGACAAGAAGGAGTAAAATCAACTCATTTCAAAGTCATTCAAATCAATCTGTCAGTATTGCAGTAAAACCCTCATTTTGGGTATCACGAAATCTATCTTAAAAGTTCACAATGTTTCATAATTTTCGTAGTTCATATCATGCATAGCTTCAATAGATATAAATCAACTCTTGGAATAAGCTTTCAATAGATGTTCATGCATAATCCATTAATACTTGATAAAATCAAACATAATTCATATTCATAATGCATAATAGGAAGTACCCATGAAGAATCTAATCTTGAAATCATAAAATTTCATAAAAAGAGAGAGTTAGGCTCCATAAGTGAAAGGACCCATGGATGAAGACCCACATACCTTTAACTTGAGACATTCTTGAAAAAACATGAGGAAGACTTGAATCTTCAATTAGGTTCTTGAAATCCGCAGCAAGTTTAGAGATTCTTGAGATTGAATGAAGGAGTAGATAATGTTTTGAAGAGAATTTTGAGAGATTTTATGAATTTTAAGGTTGAGAAAATGCCTAAGGAATAAGGGTGTCCCGTATATATAGGCATTGGGTTATTAACCAATTGCCCTTAAGTGAAAATAGAAAATTAAGGATCCTATTGAACTAGTCCGCGACGCGAACTTGCAGCGGACTAGTACATTTTCATGCAAAGTTTAATTTTTCTCTTGTTTTAGCTTAGAAATGGCTTTAGGCCATTTTTCCACTAGTGTGCAACAAGTCTGCCACGTGGACTGGTCGCATACCCTTTTTGTTTTAGCCTCTCATAGCAAAAAATAATTTTTCCCTACAAGTCATCTAAAAATTGAAAACCACCCCTTTCCTACATAATTTTGCCCCCTGAAAAAGAATATGAAGTCAGATTTGAGAAAATAATGCATGAATTTTGAGATATTTAAGAAATACACTATAGGATATTTTTTCGACGCGCGTGAGAGGTGTTACAATATCTCCCCCTTGAAAACATTCATCCCCGAATGTAAAGAAAACATACGTAAGAGAAGTGATTAGAAAACTTTCAGCCCAACATAAAAGCAATAAATGCACTTAAACATCATTCTCAAAAGTTTCAAACATATAAATCAAAAATCACCAAAACTTGTTACCATGAACATGTATGCATGCAAAAAGGACATAAGGAATAAAATTCAAAACTTGGCATCATAGATAGGAGTTAACTTATTACTTTTGGCCTAAGTAGAGTGAAAAACGTACGAATATCGCTTCTTCATGTTCGCTTCAGATTCCCAAATGGCACTTTCAACTTATTGATTCCTCCAAAGAACTTTGACAGACACCACATCTTTATTTCTCAACTTCAGCACTAGTCTATCCAATATTTCCACCGAGACTTCCCCATAAGTCACATTATCCTCTACAACACCCACAACATCCAAAGGCACTATAGAACTTAGGTCACCTACACACTTCCTCAACATAAATACATGGAAGACCGGACGAACCATACTCAACTCCATAGGAAACTCCAATTCATAGGCACCCTTACCAATTCTCCTGAAAATTCAATAAGGTCCTACATACCTTGGGATAAATTTACCAGCCTTACCAAACTGAACAAAACCCTTCATAGATGAAACATTCAAATAAAAATCATCTAAACCAAACTTAAGATCACTTCTCCTCACATCAGAGTAGGACTTTTGCCTACTTTGATACAGTCTCAACCTTTCCACTTATAAGACCTCACTTTCGCCATGGCATCCATAACCAACTCCGGTCCAATCAAAGCCATCTCAACAACCTCACCAAGATACCTCCCCAAAACCTCTATACATCTTTGTAAAACAAAGATAAATAGAATAGGATGAATTATGCACCTCTTTCAAGATCAAGTACCTCAACCCAATCAACATTGGAAATACACAAACTACCTTAATACCTAAGGATACCATCTCCCCCTTGGGAGAAAACCTCCACCTTACCCTCCTTCACCAATGCCTTCAATTCTAACAAAGCAGGGTCAAGGTCCAGGTCAAGTTCTTACCAATTCCATTTTAACCAAACTCACATTTGTCAAACTTAGCAAACAAACTTCCTTTCCTCAAGGTTTGCAATGCTACCCTCAAAAGTATCACATGCTCTCCTCACTCCAGGAGTAAACCAAAATATCATCCATGAACTACCACCACAAACATGCCAAGGTAGGGTTTGAAGACCCTATTCATGAGATCCATAAATATCACCGGTGCACTAGTTAGGTCCAATGACTCCATCACAAATTCAAAATGCCCATATCTAGTCCAAAAAGCCATCTTAGGAATAACACACTCCCTCACCATCACATGATGATATCCAAACCAAAAATCAATCTTAGAAAAATAACAAACCCCTTGTAGTAGATCAAATAAATTATCCATGTCACGACCAAACCTACTGAGTCGTGACTGGTGACCCGATTAGAGCACCCGGATAATAGGAGCAAATCAAACTCAGGTTGTAAACACTACTCATTCTATAAAAATAACACTGGTGCACCCCAAGGTAACTTGCTATGCCTTATAAAACCCTTCTCCAATAAATCTCTCAATTGATCCTTCAACTCCCTTAACTCCACAAGCCATATGGTAAGGAGGAATGGAAATGGTTTATATATCAGGGAGGAAGTCTATACCAAACTTTATTTCCCTTTCAAGAGCTACACTGGGAAGCTCATTGAGGAAGATACCAAGAAACTCATTAACCACTAAAACCGACTCAATAGGAGGGATTCAGGACTCAACATCTGTAACCCTTACAAAATGATATGTACAACCCTTGGAAATTGACTTTCGGGCCTTAAGACAAGGAATGAACCTACACTTAACAACCGAATGACCTTTCCACTGAAAGATGGGCTCATTAAAAAACTGGAACTTAACCTTATGAGGTCTACAATCAATAGAAGCATGTAACCAATCCACCCCAAGAATAATATCAAAATTTACCATGTCAAACTCGACAAAGTCACAAAGCAAGACTCTATGCAATATAGACATAGGACAACCCATATTGCACCTTCAAGAAATAATGGATTCACCAACAAGAGTAGACACCTCAAGGGTTCACACAACAATTTGGGGTATACCTCAAGCCTATTAAGAACAAATGGAGTAATGAAAGAGAAAGTGGAACCTGATCTAATTAAGCATAAACATTATAATCATACAAAATATACCAATGACAACATTGAGGGCCTTATCTACCTCTTGCCTCTCTTGAAGATTATAGAATAGGTTTCCACATAAACCTCCTCTTAGTGTTTGGGCATCTTCTTGCACTTGCCCTCTTGGAACCACTTGACCATGAGGGCACCATTCCTCAACTCTTGTTGCAACATAAGGACACTCGAAGATTTGGTGCCTATTTTTGCACAACAAAAAAACCACTCGATTCTCTCAAGCAAATGTCACCATGGTTTTTCCTACACCTTTAACACTTAGAAAAAGTAGCATCACTACCCTTGGCACCACCTTATGCCTATTGAGTTCCATGAGCACCATGTCCTCACCTTTTGAGTTCCATGAGCACCATATCCTTGAGGACGACCATCTTTACCTTTCCTTTGAGCATATGGACACTCAATAATTTTATGGCCTATCTTGTCACCCCAAAACCATGCACCTATTTTTCTCAAATATATGCCGACATGATTCCTTCCACATTTTGGGTAACTAAGAGGATTTGGTACACCAATACCATCAAGCTTAGCATATAGGAGTCTACCTTTAAATTAAGCCCTTCTTCTCCTTTTCTCGGAGACCATAGGGTAATCTCACATCTTATGCCCAACACTTCCACACTTGAAATAATTCTCAGTGCTAGCAAAACACATTTCTTGATGCTTCTAACCACACCCTTGACAAATGGCAAAAGGGATCCTTTCCTTTTGTACTTAGGCACCGGTAGATTAGAAGAAGATGAAGAATCATCAACTCAAGACCTCTTAACCTTCCTATCCACTCTCTTATCACTTGTAATCTTGGTTTAGTGGAGCAGTTACAACTTTGGCCTATAGCCATAGAGCATTGTGAATATCTGTACTAGATATGTCATTGTCGAGAATTTGATCATCAAGCGAGGGATGGTTACCATCTTATCCACCATTTTGACATGCTTGAGACATACTCTAAAACGTAATGAATAGGATTCTTAAATAAATCATAGAGAATTTAGCTCTACCACACGACATGGATCATGAAGAAGTGATTTATTTCATAAAATGCCTCATAGCTTCCTATTCATAGTTTTGGTGTGCTTCAACACCATGGACAAGACTCTACTCAACACGGTGTGTTGGATTTTCCAAGAACATTTACAACCCTAGTGCTTTAATACCAAGTTTGTAACAATATAAGCTTAGGGTCTAGACATGATACGGCGAATTGGAAACCCAAAGGCAACCCAAACAAGCCTCTTAAGTATATCATTTGCACATCCTTAGTTGCGGAAGCACAATTAAACAACAAGCAAGTTACAAATAATTCTAAGGAGAAGCAGGGCTTTGGACTCATGCTATGGGAATGTTACAAGGAAGATGATTGCATGAATCATATAACAAATAAGGTCTAAGAGGTGGGTAAATATAACTCACGCTATAGGGATGTTATAGGAAAGAGGATTTGCATGAATCATATAATAAATAAGGTCTAAGAGATAGGTAAATATGACTCATGTTACCGGGGCAATAGGGGACTTGGGACATCCATCAAATCATCAATAAATATTAACACGTAGAAGGGGATAAGAACTAAGGAAAGTCTTTTATAATCACATAAATATAGTAGAGTCAAGATCATAACATGCATAGCCATATATCCAATGACATCTCTAACATGCATGAGTGGAACAAGGGCCAAGACATCTCTCGGGCTCACCCTCAAAAGATAAATATCCATAAGTAAATAAGTCTTAACAAAGCATGAAAAGAAAGTCGATGTTGTCCTCGAAATAGAGAACTCACCAATAGCAATCTTCGAACAAGTCATCTAGCCACAAGGAGAAGGATGAATAAGAGCTCTGTTTCCAAGATAAACCAAGCATGACCTCACAAAGTGGAGAACTTGTCCTAGTTGGATCCACTAGTAATGTCATTTAGGGAAATAATATAAACCTATCATGGCACATAGTTAAGAGACCAAGACTTTATATAAGGACCCCTTGGATCGAGCCCTCACCTTAAGCCTTTTTCAGTGCTAAATCTAATCCCACAAAATACTTGACATAATCATAAATTTAACCATAACTTGAATGGCTTGTAAAAGTATGATAACATGGTATGAGTGACTCATTCAAATACTTGACCCCTACATATGGGCTTATATCTTATACTAGAGGGTAGAAATATATCATGGACTTGATCCCTTCTAGTAGGTATTGCATTTCACATGAGGTTTAGCTTGTACTTAAGGGTAGCATAGTTATCATTCTTCACCTCTTGATGTAGATATTATTCACTCACAAGAGGGTAGGAATTATAATATGCTTGACCCTTTCTAGTGAGCATTAGTTAGTACATGAGGGTAAAATAGTTATCATGTTTGATCCCTTCATGTAGATATTATTCACTCACAAGAGGGTAGAAATATAGTAGAAGTGATCAATATTTTATTTACAAATAATAGGAACTTTTCATGACTTTAACACATGCTAAGGAGCCCATAGTTTATCATAAAATACTTGTCTTACAAAACATGCAATAGTTTTTAATCAACATAAGAATCCTTGTCATAAAAATTTAGTCAAACATGGTGCATATATGCACACATGCTTAAATTCATTCAATTTAAGAGTATAAGACAAGAAGGAGTAAAATTAATTTATTTTAAAGTCACTCAAATTAACCCACCAACATTGTAGTAAAACCCTCATTTTGGGTGTCATGAAATCCATCTTAAAAGTTCACAATCTTTCATAACTTTCATAGTTCATATCATGCATAACTTCAATAGATATAAATTAACTCATGGAATAAGCTTTCAATAGATGTTTATGCATAATCAATCAATACTTGATAAAATCAAATATAATTCATATTCATAATGCATAATAGGAAGTACCCATGAAGAATCTAACCTTCAAATCATGAAATTTCATAAAAAAAGATAGTTGGGCTCCATGGGTGAAAGGATCCATGGATGAAGACCCACATACCTTTAACTTAAGACTTTCTTGAAGAAAACTTGAGGAAGGCTTGAGGCTTAAATTGTGTTCTTGAAATTCCAAAGCAAGGGTCAAAGGACCCATAGATGAAGACTCACATACCTTTAACTTGAGACTTCCTTTTAGAAATTTTGAGGAAGACTTGAGGCTTCAATTGGATTCTTGAAATCCAAACCACGTTCTAAAGATTCTTGAGATTGAATGAAGGAGTTGATGATGTTTTGAAGAGGATTTTGCAAGATTTTGTGAGTTTTAGGGATGAAACAATGGCTAGAGCATAAGGGTTTCCCTTATATGCAAGCATTAGGTTATTACCTAATTGCCCTTAAGTGAAAATAGAAAATTAAGGAACCTGTTGAACTAGTCCACGATAAATCCGCGACATGGACTTGTAGCGAACTAGTACATTTTCACACAAAGTTCAAGTTTTCTCCTATTTTGGCCCAGAAATGGGTTTTGGCCATTTTTGCACTAGTTTGTGACAAGTTCGTTATGCGGACTGGTCGCATACCCTTTCTGTTTTAGCTTCCCATAGTGAAAAATAATTTTTTGCTATAGGTCATCTAAAAATCAAAGACCACCCCTTTCCTACACAATTCTTTCCCCTGAAAAAGAATATAAAGTCAAATTTGAGAAAATAATGCTTATATTTTGAGATATCTAAGAAATATACTAAGGGCATGTTTTTAAAGCACGTGAGAGGTGTTACAGCATAATAAATTAGGTGCTACTTGGGATGTAACCCAAGATACTAGTTATAGTTTTTATGTATGTGTGTTAGATTTTTTCTTATGGATTAATAGGTTGTTTAAAATTTCACGTTTTGGTTATATTTTTAGATTCACTGATTGGAAAGTTATAGAGTAATAGTTTTTTTTTTTTTTTGCTAAGAATATGCAGGAACAAGGTGAAGGCAGCAAATCAGTCTCAAAAGTGAGAAAATTGGGTTCTTCATGTTAGTATATGGATCGCGATTTGAACCATGACCTTTGTAACTGATTATAGAACTAATTCCAGTAACCAAATATTGTAAACTTCAAATCCACGAGTTAATTTTTCAGTCGATAGGAATGACTACGAGCTGTGAATTGGTTCATGGATTCCATGTAAATCTTTTGAATATTTGGTAAGTGTTGGGTGCATCTACGAATACAATCTATAAGATGTAGAATGTTCCATGGCCCGTGGTAGCATTCGTAGATGCCAAACTCTAAAAATCACCTTTAGAAACCATAAAACCAAGATTCACAAGTCATAGAACATTCCATGGCCCGTAATCAGGGTTTTATGAAATCAAAATACCAGTTTATCCAACTCGATAATGAAATAAAAAAGGAGTAAAATAAGTTTTACCCCTCATTTCTCAAAAAATAAAAAGTACCAGAACAACCCTACCCTTCCTTCCTCCTTGTCGATGACCCTCGACCACTCCGACCACTGCACTATATTTTCTAGCAAAATTTTATCCATCTCCAGCCACGATTTTGATGACCCTAGGGCAGCATCTTTCTTGGTCTTTCACCATTTTCTCGGTCACACACTTAAAATTCTGCTATGTATTTCTCTTTAGCACTTCCAAATTTTCAAGTTCAAATTTGTGGCCTATGAATTTGGTGAAGTTGAATTTCATGATTTTCTTACACTAGGAATAATGAAGCCTAAATTTGATTCAATAATTACGGTTTTATTGGAACTTTGGCTTAGCAAAATTATGATTAATAGTATATTCATGGCTAACTGATAAGAAAACATAAAATGCATTATTTTAAACTATTTCATGGTGAACTATCATGATAATGAACTGATGAATTTGGTTTGAAAAGAAGGGGCAAGGGTATAGTGATGAAGTGTGATGGACAAAAAACATATTCAAATTTGTTTAGATTTTATACATTGTATTATCCATGTGTATTTCTTTAATTAGTCAATGAGGGATATATTTTTATAATTTGGGCTGATTTGTTATATGTGGGGTAGGTAAATAATTAAATATGGATTGGGTTTGGATTGAAATTCTTTTGGGATATGTGTGATAACTTGGACTGTGTTTTGCCTGATAGTGGACTTTAATTTTTTTTTGATTTTGTATACCCTGTTGTTGTGGACCGATCCATGTACTTTTATGGTTGTTTACATTCTTCGTCGACTGGGCCATTAGCTGAATTTTAATATTATAACTCACGTGTTGAAAATGAGTTTTGACTTAGGAATTTCAACTGTTGTATACTCAAACATAAGAGGATCTTTTACGATCCATGGTTTCAATCATGGAATGTAAGTACCCCTTGTAAAAAAGGTTCAGCAACTTGAAAATCCCAACGTTAACAGGACGAACTTGTTTACGAGTCGCAATTCCAACTATGGCCCATAAAAAGTGTTTGTAGTTTTCAACACTCATAGAATATTTGTCTAACTTTGCAATCACAACCTAGTCTATGACTCATGGTTAAAACTACGGGTCATGGTTGAGTCCGTAGTTGTATTTCCAATAACTTAAATTATTGTTACCCCATTTCTACGAAGGCCTTCTATGGCCCATAGGTGAGCCTTCATAGTTTCTATTATGTCTAAATTTTGGTTACATTTTATTTTGCTTTGCCTTTCCTCAAACTCATGTTGCTTATATTGTTGTGTTTGCATATATCATGGGTCTCCGACCACAACATGAGGACATTCAGGCCCTCCATGATAGACTTTGTGAAGAGCCAACGGAGTCAGAGGCTAGTGGCTCAACAGAGGAGCTCAATGTCAATCCAGATAAGGTCATCAAGCCATGACACACTAGGCAGTATCCAAGCAGAAGTACCAGCCTAGCCACCAACCATTACACTACAGCCTCCCTAGTCTAAGGAGGGAGGCTCAAATAGAAGCAGTTCTATACAGATGATAGACTCTGGGGGGAGTCTTGGTCAGGCTCCTTCGATAGAGATAGCTTAGGATCAGATGATAAGTCTAGCTCAGAGTCAAAAGATTCATGCAAGTCCATCATGTAACAATCATGCAACCGGACAATCAATACGTTGGTGAATCAAGGATATGATGTCTATCTACAGAAAGGACATCCAATAGGACAATAGAAACTAGTACACCTGGACCATATTAGAGAAGCCCCAGATACTGTATATCTAGTGCTGATAGTATATCGATCCATCATAAACTATAGCCCGATACAGGCTGGATTGGCTAGCAGCACTATCGGGAAAGTATTCCCCAGCATTATTTTTTGAGTTCTACGCATCATATGATGCTACAGTTATTGAGGCTACGCCGAAGAAGTGGAAGCTTATTACTCAACCCAGATTTACCTAGGCATTGGTACGAGGTGTTCTTGTTGATCTATCAAAGACCACTGTCCATAGATTCTTATTCGGTCTTGATTATCAAACCCCCATGATTACAGTGGATTTTGACTACAAATAAGGGAAAGCACGGGATCATGTTATTACAAAAGATGCGGTCTACAAGGCTACCTTATTGAGATAGATTACCAGCCACATTGTTAAGTGAGACACAGACGCTGATTGGGTGTTTGGCTCCACGCCTATTGTTGAGGCCTCACTCAACTTTGCTGGAAAGTTCTGATGCATAATGGTTCGTACACAGATCTGGCCAACACATGAAAGCAATAAACTTACACTAGAACAAACAATGCTTGTTTCCAACATCATAGCTAGCTATGACATTACTTTGCTCATTGTATAGTAGAAGAGATACATGAGCGAGCTTTGAGGAGGTCGATATCTATCCCGTTCTCATGTTTGGTTCACATACTATCTATAGAGGCAGGGGAAGAGATAATTCTTAATTTTGATGCTATGATCAATGTCTAGAGGACCCAGGATGCTGGCCCAATAAAGGCCGATGAGAATCCAGTCGTACTAATGTGAGCACCTTACACCATAGTCATGTTAACTGGGATATTCATTGAGCCTCCACATCCTGAGGCTTCCACCACTACTGCTGCTGATAATAAGCCTAAGAGGTTTTCGCAGACTGATGTTGATATAAAGATGGGGCTTACATCTACTCTCTCTACTGTACCAGAGGTCATGCCTACACATCCTGAGCCTGCGGGTATAGTCTATATATTCATGGAGTCTATTCAGGCCCTGGTACAACATCAGGCTCAGACTGATTCTCAGTTTGCGTATTTATTATAGAAGATCAATACTTGGGTTTGCAAGGCCATTTTTTAGTTCGAGGAGTGCATGTAGGAGTGTTATACGACCATACTTGAGAAGAGGTTATCAATTTTACGTGGTCGTGTGGATGAATTTGATAGGCATGTGGAGAATTGCCTTAGTTTGACTTAGATTCTGGATATGACTGTCTTCTGCATGGAGATCATGTAGCTCTGCGAGGGGATGAGGGTAGCAGCTCCAACACTACTAACAACCCCTATATCGACTATCACTACACTGGTGCTAGACCTGTTTGCAAATGAACTCATAACCCGCACCTTTAAGAAGAGGCAACGTTCGAGAGATGATAATCCTAAGGCTGATCTATGACATGTTGAGAGGTTCTAGCAACAGCAGCTGAAGGCTGCTAGAGAGGCCTCTATAGTATAGGTTATATAGTGTGGACGAGAGTAGAAGATGGCATTGGGTGCTGGGTCATCAAGACAGGTCGTTGCAATAGAGGAGACCACCCAACAGGTTGAGAGTGGTGGATTACAGACTGACGTTAGCTCTTAGGCACCTAAGTACGTTCTTTTTTACCCCTACTTTAGTTTTTCGTATTATTGTTTTTGCATTGAAGACAATTCAAAGCTTTTTTATGGTGTGTGAGTAGTTATAGGCCTCGATTAAGTCTGATAACCAAGGCATATATCCATTCCAAGTTTTGAGTCTACGGGATTTTCTTTCCTATGGTCTTTTCCTAAGGACATTTACTCTTTTGTTGAACCAACATTTTTAGGATGAATAAGTAGTATTGATAGCATATTATACTGATATATGCGGTATATATTACTGATATATGCGGCATATATTAGTTCATACTGAAAAGTGATACCCCTCTATTTTTTTAAATTGATGATGTGTTGAAAAGGTAATTTTGATAACAACTATATTGGATCGGTAGTTAACAATATTTTTTTGGATAAGATAAGGTTAAATGGTGATAGAAACCATGATATGAGAGTCTTTATTGACAATGTATCCAATGCAAAGTGTATATGAGCTTTATTGTGTAATTCTGATACTGTGTTGTAATCCAGAACTTTCTCTATTACTATAACTAAGACTATAGGTTAGTGGGTTAGGAAATGATCATAGGTCATTGTTCATAATAGTCCACTTGGCCTAAAATAACTAACTAAATGTAGTGTGTATCCCTGATCCTAATGTTTGAGTCATACATGTACCTTTTCTTTATAAATACCTAAGTCATCGAACCTTTTTGTCTATGTAAATCTTGAATTTGGCCCTGGTCTCACCTTGAATATTATGCACAACGACTCAGGATAAAAGCCTAAGTTGAGGGTGGCCACCAAAAGTGATCCTGGTTCATAGGTCA
>DF358537.1:64647-76295 GCA_000787875.1 Solanum virginianum
GGATCTAAAATTCACATACCAACTTCAAATTTGATTCTGACAACTATCTTAGACCAATTTCCATATTCCGAAATTGATGAAGTTTATAAAATTTTATTTCGAGACTCAAATCTCTAGATGACTCAAAAAGCCAAAATTAAGCAACTTAAGACTTCAAAACTCATATCTTTAACAAAATCTCAACATTTTACAAGATTATCAAAAATCAACTTTCAACATCAATCAAACATGACTCGGGGTAGCTGTCGAAAGGGGTAAAATAGTAGTTTTATCAAAAATACCAAAAATGACCTTCAGGGTCATTACATCATCTACTGCTAAAAATCATGCTTATCCGTAAACATAAGGCAAAGAACATACCTGAATGCTCAAGAAGATGAAGGTAATGGATCCACATATCAGACTCAGTCTATTGAGTGGCCTCTCCCAGAGGCCGATACCACCTCTAAACCTTTACTCAAACTATCTCCATAGTTCTGAACTTTCTAACTTGTCTGTCAAAAATGTCCACAGGCACCTCCTCATAGGTCAAATTTGTACCCAACTCTACTGAATCAAGAGAAATCACATGAGATTCTTCCGAAATGTAATATCGTAGCATTAAGACATGAAACACTGGATGGGTAGAAGATAGTCTAGGTGGCAAGAAAAGCTCGTAGCCCACCTCTCTCACTCTCTCTAGGATCTCAAAAGGGCCAATATACCCAGGGCAAAGCTTCCCCTTCTTTTTGAACCTCATGACGCCCTTCAAAAGCGAAATCCTCAACATTACCCGGTCACACTCTGTGAACTCTAGCAATCAAACATGCTTATCAGCATAACACTTCTGATGACTCTGGGTTATTAGCAGTAGACTCTGAATCAAATGGACCTGTTTTATGAAATCTCTAAGTAAATTAGTATCAAGACTATCCACCACAAAAGAATCAAACAAACTATGGGTGATCTATATCTCCAATCATACAAGGCCTTAAAAGGAGTCATGTGGATGCTGGAATGACAATTGTTTTTATAAGTAAACTTCGCCAAAGGCAAATGCTAGTTCTACCTAGCATCAAATTCAACAACATATGTGCTGAGCCTATCTTCCATCACCTGAGTCATCCTCTCAGACTACCCGTCTATTTGAGGATGAATATTGTACTCAAATCTAACCAGTTCCAAACCCATGTTGTAGGGCCTTCCAAAAGTGAGATATAAACAAGGAACCCTGATCAACCATAATGGAGACAGGTACTCCATGAAGCCTAACAATCTGGTTGATATAAAGATGAGTCAACTTCTCTGTTGTGTACTTAGCTTTGATCGGAATAAAATGAGTGGACTTAGTTAGATGATTTACAATCACCCAAATAGAGTCATAATTGCCCATGGTATTGGGTAAAGCCACCATAAAGAACATAGTAACCCATTCCCACTTCCATGTAGGAATGAGCATCCTCTGAAACTCACCCCTAGATCTCTGATGCTCACGCTTAATTAGCTGGCATGTCAAACACTTAAACACAAACTCGGCGATGTCCTTCTTCATACCACACCACCAATAATGTTGACTCAAGTAACGATACTTCTTTGCTGCCCCCAGGTTGACAGGTCTTCTCAAGTATCAATGTAATAATGTCACCCATCTTTAACACACAAATTTTGCTACATTTCTCAAAATGCCATCAGCATCAAGCACGTCTTCTGTGGACTTAGCTCTAGTAACCTTATCTCAAATGAGACAAAATTTCTCACCCTCAACTACCACTCACGGATCTGATCCATCAAAGAAGAACGGGCCTCTAAGAAAGAAAGCACACCACCCCTATCAAAAAGCTATAGTCTCACTAACCCATCGGCTAATCTCTGAACAACCCTAGCCAAAGGTTCCTCTTCAACTCTGTTAGCCGCATGACCTGCCATACTAGAAGCCTTTCAACTCAATGCATTGGCCACCATACTAGCCTTTTCCAGATGGTATAGAATAGTCAGATCATAATTATTTAGTTGCTCAATCCACCTTCTTTGTCCCAAATTCAAGTCTCTATGGCTGAAAATTTGCTGTAAACTGTGATGGTCAGTGAATATCTCACAATGGACCCCATACAAATAATGTCACCTCAGCTTCAAAACAAAGACAACAACTGCCAACTCTAGGTCTTAGGTGGGATAGTTCTTCTCATGATTATTCAATTTCCTTGAGGCATAGGCAATCACCTTCCCATTCTACATCAATACACCTCCTAATCTAACTCCCGACATATCATAATACACATTAAAATCAACACCCTCCTCAAGCAAGGTCAAGACAGATATAGTATTCAACAAAACCTTGAGCTTTTGGACATTCTCTTCACACTTGTTTGACCAATAAAATGCTACATTCTTCTGGGTAAGTCTAGTCAGTGGAGCCGCTATAGTAGAGAAAACTGCACAAAACACCAATAGTACACAACTAAACCTACAAAGCTATGAATATCTATAGTGGAGGTAGGTCTAGTCCACCCTCTAACAGCCTTAAACTTTGTTGGATCAACCTTGATTCCCTCCTTGGACACCATATGCCCGAAAAGTGCTACTGAACAAAGCTAGAATTCGCACTTAGAGAACTTAGCATGAAGCTTCTCCTCCTTAAACTTCTGGAGATTGATCATCAAATGCCTAACATGGTCGGCTTCAGAATAAACCAAGATATCATGAATAAATACAATAAAAAAAGAGTCCAAATAAGGTTGGAATACCCCATTGATCAACTTCATGAACGTCGCAGGTGCATTGATCAACCTAAATGACATCACCAAGAACTTGTAGTGTTTATACCTCATCCCAAAAGCAGTGTTAGAGATATCGGATGACCGATATATCAGACGTCTTAATTCTCAACTAGTGATACCTAGACCTCAAATTTATTTTGGAGAACACCGCTACATCCTAGAGTTGGTCAAATAAATCATCAGATTTGGGAATAGGGTATTTGTTCTTGACAATCACCTTGTTTAACCGTCTATAGTTGATGCACATCCTAATAGACCTATCATTCTTCTTCAGAAATGGAAGAAGGGCACCCTAAGGGGATACTGTAGTCCGAATAAACCCCTTACTCAATAAATCCTGAAGATGATCCTTTAGCTCCTTCAATTCAACATGAGCCATACTATAAGGAGGAATAAAAATGGGCTTAGATCCCAACTCAACATTAATAGCAAAATCTATGTTCTTGTCAGGCAAAACCCCCAGAAGATCAATAGGGAATACATCAATGAACTTTCAAACCACAGGAATAGACAATATCGAAGGCGAATCAACACAAGTATCATGAATAAAAGCCAAATATGAGGGCACTTGTCTTTACTGTACTGAGAAAAGTCAACATAAATTGAGAAATAACAAATAAAGTAGAAGATAAAATAACAAAAATATTCTATATATAAATGAAAAAAAAACATAAGCAATAGGAACCATAATCTAAAACCATCCCAAGAGTGGTGTCACAGGCTATAAAATAATTCAAAGAAATACATACAAGTCTTAATGTCTTTGCTTCTCAAATAGAAGCAAAACAATATATAAACAGAAATCTGGAGGATCCACCGAAAAGAACTAGCGGATACCTTTCAAACTATCTCAGAGCTTGAAATAAATAGGGAATGAAGAGATCAGGAATGAGCATCCTCTGAAACTCACCCCTAGATCTCTGATGCTCACGCTTAATTAGCTGGCATGTCAAACACTTAAACACAAACTCGGCGATGTCCTTGGTATCGTGTTTGTCTCAATACTTATACAAGTATAAAAGCAAAAGTGAGTACCCAACAACATGGTATGCAGCAAATATATTCTATGCCTAAGTAAAGAAATGAAGAACACAAGTACTCCTATCAGTCCAACCCCAAACCTCCAAAACTACAACCCATAATTCCAGTGAGTAATAGGCAACAAGAAGAAACTGCCTATGATTTATATGTCAAATGAATAACTCAATAATTCATTTACAATTCAATAATGAGTGCAACGTAGGATGATACAATGCAGTGACAAATAATCATGATGCATGTCTGATCTAAGATACACAGCTATTGATCAATTCAGATCAAAACCTATAGGGGCCTCATATAAACCATGTATCCATCTAAAAAGACCTCCGTAATATCACACGTTGGAAAAGACCTTACCTGCCTAAATATGACTTCTGCAATATCACGCATTGAAAAAGACCTTAGCCATCGAAATATGACCTTGGCAATATCACACGAGTGGTAGAAACCTCGACCCCATATATCAATATCTCTATCAATAACCATGACTAGTAGAATGCTCGGTCCCTATTATCAATATCTCTCTTTTATCTCATTTCACATTCTAATGCAAATAAACCTATACATAGGAGATGAGTGATTGAGATATAAAACACATAATACTACATAAACATAGCTCAACAGGTACATCAATATTTTTCAAAATCAACTCGTATGCATACATAACTTTCTATATTCGAAATTTCACATTAATATGTCAATTAACACATCATAGATAATGTCTCATATTATCTCATAAATCATTTCACGTATTTACATATTTAAGCCAATTCACATTATTTCTCAATCATACAACTAGAAAATACAAGGTACAACACATTTAAAAATCGGTTAAAGTTACACTTATCTTAGCTAAAAAGTCGCTATCAATCTAAAGCTGGAGCATCTCCTTCCAATTATATTCTTAAGCACCACAATCTAGTCAAAAATGGATTCACAATTATATTTCAAAGCTAATGATACCAAATTTATACAATTCGCAGAAGAAGGGTAAAATGATCCAAAAATTAAATATTGAAAAACAAGAATGAAATCTAAGAATTTTTACATAGAAGTGTTCCTTGAGGGTTTAGGGAACTATTGGCGAAAATCATTTCGAAAATGGAATCAAAATAAGCGCACAATCACCATTTTTCTTTTGAAAATTCAAGTTCATAAAATTCCCAAAATTCTCAATTGAAACCCTCAATTAAAGTTAAAATCAAGTAATAACTATTGGGTAATGTAGATTTAAGTTTAAAATGACTTATCAAATAGTTTTCTTCGAAAAAACCTAGAAAAATCGCCTACTACAAGCTCAAAAATGTTTAAAATGGTGAAAATAACTCAAATTCTAACTTTTAAGAAATGTTACTGTTCAATGAAACTTAATCCTCCGCAATCACGGCCTGGGGCCCGCGAATGCGGAGGTCAAGGTCAAATAGACCTTCACGAACATGGATTGGCCATCCACGAACGTGTAGAGGGAGACACATGGCCTCTGCGAACGCGGTACACCTCACAAGAACGTGGAGGTCTAAATCCAAGCCCTTCATCAATGCGGAAGGCATGTTGTGACCACGAAGTACAGGACACCAGTTATCAAATATCAACAATTTGCACATAACACAAAATCATGAAATGGATCCTCAAAATTCGTTCAGAAGTCGATACACACAAATCATATATGCAATCCTATTAAATTTGAAATTTCAGACTCAATAAAATCATTGAAACTCAAATCTGGGGTCTTCTTGACTCGAAATCCGAGAAGTCACAACTAAACTAATTTAAGACACTTGAAATATCAAAACACTACCGGAACACTCAAAGATTATGATAAAACTCATTCTAGGATTGAAATCACTCCTGAAATCAATGGAACCATCAAAAATTCGACCCGAGCACTAGAATTCAAAATGTTGACCAAATCAAACCTATATCAAACTTTAACTCAATTTTCAACTTCGGACCTAAAATTCACATAAAAACTCCAAATCTGATTCCGACAATTCTCCTAGATCAATTTTCACATCTCGGAATTGATGAAATTGACAAAAAAATTTCTGAGACTCAAATCTCCAGATGACTCAAAAATCTAAAATTAAGCAACTTAAGCCTTCAAAACTCAAATTTTTAGCAAAAACTCGACTTTTTACAAGATTATCAAAAACAACTTTCAAAACCAATCAAACAAAACTTGGGACAGTTATCAGAAGGGGTAAAATGATAGTTTTGTCAAAAAGATAAAAAAAAATGATCTTCAAGGTCATCACACTCTATATATGGTATAATCACGAGATTAGTAAGAGCCTGTTTGAAAAACCACCATGTTGGGATTTGGTGTAAGTGAGTGTAATTACACTTTTTGACCTGTTTGGCAAGCCAAGTAATCACTTGACAAGACAGGTTTTGAGTGTAATTGAAGGGGTTTGATTACACTCTTCAATACCTAAGGGAGAGCAAGTAATTGGTGTAATTATATTATTAAATTACATGAAACTTTTAAAATTCTTTTCTTCCTTTTATTTTTATTTTTATTTGTCATTTTAATTTATTTTTTATTTTTATTATTTTAAATTTTTTATTTTTATTATTCTATTATTTTCTAAAAATATTTTTTTATTTATTTATATTTTTATTTTCTTCTCGTTCTCAATTTTTACTTCTTCTTGTGATTCCATGTAATTTTTTATATTTTTTTATATTTTATTTATTCTAGTTTATTTTTCATTAGCATAATGTTGTTAGCATTCTAATTTATAAACTAAAGTAGAATTCATTGTCAAATAATGTTATAGCATTATGTTTTCTTTTTCTTTAATATTACTGCATTTATAATATTAATATTTTTTTCAAAAACACATTTCTGATGTTTATTGAAACTTTATAGTTTTAGTTTTAAGATTAATTTAATTAAAATATATTAATTTAAAAAATATTAATATACTTTTTATATAATATTAGTTAGAAATATATATTTGCTAACTAATATATTTTTAAAAAATAATATATTTTTTAAATATTTAATTTAATATTATTTATAAATACTCTTATTTATCCAAATATAAAGTTTTTAATTTTAGATAATTAATTTTTTTAAAATAATATAATCTTGTAATTATATTGTGGCAGACAAACAAGATAAAATAATAAATAGACTATGTAATTACTAATTTGTGAATTACTACCTTAGTAATTATACTAATTTTAATTTTCAGGTGTCTTTTCAAACGAACTCTATGTCTATTATAAACCAAAAGAAAATGACACTTTCCCCTTTTCCAACTTAGTTCTCCAATTTTAAGAAAGACAAGGACAAAATTGAAAATGAAAAGACATACCAATTTATATTCCGTCTAAACCAAACATAATTATATATGACATTTTTTATCTGTTGAACTTAACCACTCCTAATAAACTATATTCATTCAGTACGTAATTTCATTATATATTATTTAATTCTCATAATATAATTTTGAAATAACTTGTTTCCCGCGAGACGAGTCCTTCATTAATATATTAAAATCAGAAAATTAGTTTAAACTGTGGAGGGAACATGTTGTCTTAGCCCACTTGTGCCTTTGATTGATTAGAATACAGAAAATGTACATAAACACAGATTACGTTATCTTCTTTTCTTTATTACCAGAGTTTATACCTTCACGTGTATAGTAGTAGTGGTTGCAGTATAAAATATCACCATGACACTATATAGTATATTTTATATACATGTAAATTATTGTTTCAAAGTATAAAATATGACAAAAGTAAACGGGACCCTCTATTCCTTCAATTCATCTCTCCTAACTCGATCTTTAGCAAATGGATAAAGCCTATTGCTTTCCTCCAATTAGAAACTTATTAGTGTGAACCCTACTAGTTAATTAGCTGCTGTTGTTCCCTTTTTCTTCAATATTTTTGTGTCTTCTGTTTTTATATTCATTTAATTGTTTAGGCTTCACCTTATAATTGTGACTTGCATCTTCTTTCTTATCTAAAGTCATTTCATTGTCTAAACCAACACTTATACTGCTTAAAGTAGAAAATGGGGATATCTTATATTTAAAATATAGGACATCCTCTTCATTGCTTTTAAAAATAAATAATATGCTTACCGACTGCAATTTCTTCAATCATTCTTATTTATATATGGAGACCTACTAGGCTGACACGTTTTCCTAATTTTTAAATTTATAATCTCTAAGAATCATCAAGTTTTAAGTTATTTTTAACAATAAACAAGCAGCACCAATGTTTTAAGTGTAATACTTTTACAACCTGCTCCGTCGAATGGAATCACGTATTCGCCAGCTCAACTCTCATGAATTCTTTTTCCCCTTCACTCACAGTGGGATGGAATAAACTCTACAGATCCTACCAATTGAGTTTAGGAAGTAGATTAATATCAATTACTTTTCAGATTGTTCTATTTATTACACATATGAGAGGAAAGGAATATAAAATGATGTAAGATTCCACCAATGTGCAAGGTATGAGTTTTCTTATTATATAAGAGAGAATTTGAAGCAAACGTGTATGATTTTTTAAAATTATTATTTTAATTTAATTAGTTGTACAATTTTATTAAAATTATAAATTTAGCTTAAATTCATATCCCTTAGCTAGTTTGATTATTTTGAATGTTGGTATTATTTATGTATATTTTGTAACTGCTTTGAGTAAAAAATCAATGATCAATGATGAAAAATATTTTAATTATGACTACCTCCTCCCAATGAATCTCTTCACAGTATATTTGGACCATAATAAAGAGATGCTTTACTACCTCACAAATTTATATTATAATATATTTTAGAGTGAAAATTTAAAATTATTTAATCAACCCTATTTAAAACTTAGCAAGAGTGATAATATTTATCAAATTTTTATTCTACACTAAATGAGATGATTTAATATTATTTAATTAATATCACAGAAAAAATAAATTTATAAATAAATATTAGATAAATCATATGCATGCATGGGTCGACCAATGAGTTCAAACTAGAAATTAAGACTCCATTGACTATGAGGAAGCAAAATAAAAATAAGTACGACCTTCAAATTATTTCATAAAAAATATTATTATAAAATGAAAGTAACTTCTATAAGTGCTCGGTTTGATTCAGACTGGTCCATAGAACAACACTTTCTGTCTTTATCCATGTACGAATAAATAATATTAATTCCTTTTCAATTTACTAGTAGGCTTTACCAATATACAGTAATGTAAATTAAGATTTTCATAATATTTCTTTTTCTCTAGTCTAACAAAAGATTAAAGCTTATACACATACAACATTGTATATTAGAGGTAAAATAAGAATTTTAATTTTATACATTCTAAATTTTATAATAATAATTTTGAATATTAATAATTTAGATTTTTAATAAATTTTTTAATATAAAGACACAATTCAAATAAAAATTACAAAATCCGATTAAACTTGTATTCAAACTTTTAGCTGCATCTCCGCACACTCCCTTCTTGTTTTGCTTGGCACATCGCAGTTAGCTGTAATATTAATATGATTACATTTCCATTGTCACTTCAGAGGTAGACTATTTTTGTGTGGTGGGCTATGAAGCCATGTGGGAAGTACAATGTATCAGACATTATTATGATTATGATTAGAAAAAAATAGTTTGTCATTTGCTGCTACAGTAGTCAGTATGAAAATTTGTTGTGATTAGCAAAGACATATGATGTAACGACTATAAATAAATAGTGATTGATGAGACAGTTTCAAACAACATCAGTCAATCAGATATGGCCATACGCAATGACCAAGCACCAACCACTCTATACTGTTCATCCAGGAAAACAACTCCAGCATTATTTTAGAAAAAATAAATCTTTATTATTCTAAGAGTTGAATATGATTAATTATAGAAAGCTTGACTATCATTGATACAACATGTGCAGCTGAAGCAAGTATTAGAATCAATTAACTTACATGTAAAGTAGTTGGAAGAGTAGTGAGATAACGAATAGTAATGACCCTCCAAGTTATTTTTGAGTTTCTACGGTTATTTTATCTGCCTGAGCACTTGCATAGCGATGTTGGGCCATGTGTGACGTATTGATATTGTTGGTTGGGTTGTTGGGTGAATCGGTTGAGGTTTATATAGTTTTTCAAGTTAAATGAATGGTTATAACTGCAAAATGAATTTTTTGATAAAGTTTTAGTAAACGACCTCGGAGTGGAATTCTGACGGTTCCACCAGCTATGGAACACCCAAATTAGGCTAGGAGCATGGCTGGGTGGAATTCTGACGGTTCCACCAGCTATGGAACAACCAAATTAGGCTAGGAGCATGGTTGGCCCGAGACTTGGGGATTTTGGTGTGACTTTAACTGGAAAATTATAAAATCAGTTAAAAAATAAGCTAAAAAGTGATTTTCGATGATAATATGTGATCAAAAGGGAATTCTGATGACGCGGTCAGCTCCGTGATATCAAATTTAGTCTAGGTAGACCTTTCGTTGGATGGGAGGGACTTCCGAATACATTCTGACCCCTCATGAGTTTTTTTAGTTAAAATTAATCGGAAAGAAATGGGACCCTCATTTTGGTATAATGAGCTCCAATGAAAATTTCGACTGCACCATTAGATTCAAAATGTTAAAATCACTATGGTTGTATAGTTGATTTGCAGAAAACAAACATTGGAAGGGCTCAGAACACCTTGGAGAGGGTTTGAGGTTGGAGAAATATAACAAACTTCATCAAGCGATAACTCTGGCTATATATATTAAATCCATTTTTAGCAATTTCAAAGGCTAAATTATATAAAATTTAGTAAGGAACATCGTGGGAATCTCGAATTTCTACTTTGGGATGTATTTTGATGTAAGAATTACCATTTTTGGTAAGTGTACAATAAATTGCTGAAAACTTTGAATTATCAAAACTTCCATGTTGCAATTTTACCTTTTCTTCAAAACGGAGGAAGAATTGATGAAGGCACTCCATATATGCTCGTAATTACGGCTTGGCTTCACCCTACAATTGGAAAGTAACGAACTTTATCCCATGTTATTGCATAATGTCCAACTTATGTAACCTCTCATAGCAGCCTAGGATGAACTCAAATGCATCATCATCCTTTGAGATGTGGAACACTGGAGGCTTCATCTTCAAAAATTTAGTCAGCATCTCATATTTTGTTTAGTTATCACAGGAATCAATAATGTATGGAAGACGCATCAGTGCCCTAAGTTGCATCCATCCTAGGGTAGTAGTGGCGACATAATGGTACTTGAAGTTTGAGTAGCCATAAAATGAAAGTGGATTCAGTACTTGCCAGCCTACTCAAAAAAGCTAAAATGTCACAACCCGAGCCTAGAGCCTAAGAGTGACATGGTGAATGGGAACTCGAGAGTCCCCAAACAACTCTCATAGCATCCACATACATATCATCGGTTCGAAAGTGCATGATTAAATAATAAACACATAATTCTAAGAGACTGAAAAGCAGGACTAATGCTATGGGGATGTCACTAGGATAAGGATTAACATGGATTCACATAACACATACAGACTAAAGGGCGGGTAAGTATGACTCACTCTATGGGGGTAAAACGGGACTTAGAATTTTTCACATTTTCATATCATAATATAAATCCATATCAATAATAACTAGTTGATACATAACCATAATCATAATCTCCTAATATAACACATAGCATATATTCGCACAAGAGTCTACGAAATGTCCAACAATGCCTTTAGTCATAAGATGGGACGGGGGCCAAGACATATCCCGGGCTCACCCTCAAAGTGAATAACATAACAAAAGCAACAAAATTAGTGGAAGGGTGGATTGTCCTTGGAAGATAGGACTCACCACAACCAAATGTCTCAA
>DF358537.1:76377-86961 GCA_000787875.1 Solanum virginianum
AGAGAGTTTAAATTATGAGGAACCAAATGTCTCAAATCCGATCTAGCCATCCAACGGTGGATGAAGGTAAATCTTTGGTCCTACATGGTTAGATCTTGTAGGCAAAAGTATGTGTTAGTACATTTGTATGTACTAAGTATGCGGGCATGCAATGCATATAACTGTCACGACCAGGACCTAGGGCCTAGATGTGACACGGCGAATTGGAACTTGAGGGTCCCCAAACAAGCCTCAAGATACCAAAACTCACATCATTGGTTTGGAAGCATACACAAAGTAAACACATAGTTCTAAGGGGTGGAAAAGTAGGACTCACTCTATGGAGGCAATTCGGGACTTAGGATCTTTCCATCACAATATATAGCCAAGTCATAAATCACATAACCAACTAGCATAACAATAGTCAAAGATAGTCAACCCATAATATAGACCTTAGTCATAATACATAGCATAAAATGTAAGAAAGTTTACAAGGTGTCCAAGAATGCCTCTACTTAGATGGGGTCGGAGGCCAAGACATTCCCAGCCTCAAATACATAAAGAAACAAAAGTATCAAAGGTAGATAGATGGTGGATCGTCCTTGGAAGATAGGACTCACCACTACAAGTAAACTTAGAATCCAAGCTAAGTGTCAAACGGTGGATGATCAAGGTCCTCGGTCCCTACATGGTGAAATTATGTAGGCAAGAGTATGTGTTAGTACGTTTGAATATACTAAGTATGCGGGATGCAATGCATGAACTTACCAAAACCTGCATATCAAAGTTAGATGACAAGGGGGCATAATATAGAAAGAATCAAATATCAAAGGATATCATATAACAAGATTCTATGAAATTTATGATGCATGAAATGCAAATGATGCTCATATATATATTGGGGATGTGACCTCAACCGACATGAGTAAGACAAAGTGAGTTATTACTTGAAATCTCGATGAATTCCCCTCGTAGACCACACTTTACCTTACTGGAACACATCCCATTTCATATGAAGCAATCTTCCTTACGGGACAACTCCCATTTCGAATGGAATTTTCACATATAGCATATCAAGTCATATCATATCATGTCTTCTCCTTTCGGGATAACTCCTATTTCGAAGGAATCTTTCCTTACGGGAAAAGTCCCATTTCGGCTTGGCTTCACCCTACATATCATATCATCTCCTTACGGGATAACTCCTATTTCGAAGGAATCTTTCCTTACGGGAAAACTCCCATTTCGGAAAAGAAAACATATGCAAGGCATATAGTTCGACGAAAGAGAGAGGACCCTCCTCCCATCGGTGCTAAGTCGTCATTCTACAAGAATACATATACGTATATATATACATCCTTCAAAAGACAATATTCATTTTTAAGATCATTTCAATGCATCCTTAATCTTTAAAGCCAAATACCATTCATAGTAATTCATACTTAGGCTCAAATGTCAAAATTGTAGTTTATAGTCATAATACTCATGTATTGGAATAGTCCATTCGTATGTAAAATGGTGCAAGCACCCAAAATGCTCAAAGAGCCATAATCCATAGACATATATGTGATCACATTCTTGTCATAACCAATATCATATCAAAATCATTTCATAAAACATAATTGGGTTTAACCCATAACATAATTTCTCAAAATAGTCCAATCTCATGAATGCAAATGCTATGAATGACGTGAGTAAAACATGGGTAATTGAAATTAAATCTAAAATTAACAATGTAATGTGAAATTGAAGTAAATAAACCATTAAATCTGTATTTAAATCCAACATAAGATCACTCATTCATAAACAACTCTTAAAAAGGCATACATATACATAATTTCATAAACCAATGTAAATCATCATTTTATAATTCAAATCAACTTAAAATTAGTAAATAACCATAACCCATATACTATTTGAATTTAAGGAATCATATTATTCAAAATCCCGATATAAATAAGCTAGAAATTCATGAAATTGCTTGAAAATAGTTTGGGTCTCCTTGATTAGAAGTTAATCAAGGATCAAACCCACATACCTTCACTAAGATGATAAAACCCAAAGAATTTTGAAGAAGAGTTGAGTTCCTTAACCCCCAAGTTAAAATTTTCAAGAGTTCTTTTGAGAGTTGTTTTGAGAGAGTTTAAATTATGAGGAATGAGTTTGAATGTTTGAAATAGGGTTTAGGTCTTTATATGACCATATAATAGCATAGGAATCCCCAAAAGTCCAATAGAAATAATCAGATTTACAAAAATGCTATTAATGAATCGGAGCAAAAATTCACTAGAAGTCACTTCACTTGAGGCCAAACGGCCCGTGTGGAGTGCCCGTGAAACAACACTTAGAAATTTTTTTGGAAATTTCGATCTTGAACCAACACTTAGAATCTTTTGCACGAGCCCACCAAATAGACACCTTTCACGAGCCGTGTGAAGCCACACGATCCATGTGGTGCTCTCGTTTCCCCAAACTTAGGAAATTTTGCAAAAAGTTATGAGACGGTGATTCCATACTTAGAATAATTTCACTCGAAGGCTTCACAGAGGGCCACACGGCCCATCACATGCCACACGACCCATGTGACTAGGCGTGGTACCTCACTTAGCCCCAATGATGGGGTTTTCAAGGTTAGGACACTCCACGGCTCCTCTACATGATCTGTGAAGTGTCACACGGCTCGTGTGGGGCGCCAGTAGGGTGTGCCTTAGCTTGAAACACCATAGCAAGACCAATATTCAAGATTTGAGGCCAAGTTTGGTCTTATTGGAGGCCACACCGCTCGTGTGACCTCACACTGGCTGTGTGGTCTCTCTTGAGAAAACACTTGGTCCAAATTTTTGCCCGAAATGAGATTTCTCAAGGTCCAACAACGTCATACGATATTCGGGTCATTATGTCATCTCACTTGGGAACATTCATCCTCGAATATGCAAGAACAAGGCTTGAAAGACTTGAATTAAAACATGAAACTTCCAAACACAATATACTATGCATAGTTCATCATTTGAAAATCATAAAGCCATTAAATCCTATGTCAAAACGAATTAAAATCATTCAAAATATCATAAAAACCATTTTAATGCACATGTAAGCATATCATGCCACGAGACTCAAGAATGAAAGAATTGGACCAATTAGATAAGGAAGAACCTAATACCTTAGGCTTGAGTAGATTGGAAAAGATAGGGGTATCGCTTCATCATGTCCAATTCCCTCTCCCACGTAGCACTCTGCACATGTTGGTTCCTCCAAAGCACTTTCACCGAAGCCATATCCTTATTGCAAAACCTTTTTACTTGCCTATCCAAAATTTCTACCGGGACTTCCTCATAAGACAAGTTCTCCTCAACCTCAATACCCTCCAAAGGCACAATAGTGCTAGGATCACCAACCATCTTTCTCAACATGGACACATGGAAGACCGGGTGATTAGAACTCAAATTCGAGGGTAACTCCACTTATACACCACATTCCCAATCCGCTCGATAACTTCATAAGGGCCTACATACCAGGGACTTAGCTTCCCCTTTTTGCCAAAACACATCAATCCCTTTATAGGTGAGACTTTCACAAATACCCAATCTCCAACTTGGACTTCAAGATCCCTCTTTCTAGTATCCGAATAGGACTTTTGGCGACTTTGTGTCATCTTCAATCTTTCTCTAATCAACTTCACTTTCTCCATAGCCTCCATCACCAAGTCCGGGATAATCAAAGCCATCTCCCCTAGCTCAAACCACCCTACCGGAGATCTACACCTCCTACCCATATAAGGCCTTAAACGGGGTCATGCTAATACTAGCATGGAAGCTATTATTATAAGCAAACTCGATAAGTAGAATATGGTAGTCCCAATTTCCTTTGAACTCCAACACACAAGCCTCAACATATTTTCCAAAGTTTGAATCATCCTAAGATCACTCATTCATAAACAACTCTTAAAAAGGCATACATATACATAATTAACCCAACCACAAAGTCCATTTTTATATCTTCCCACTTCTAAGTAGGGATCTCAATGTCTTGAGCCAACCCTCTGGTTCTTTGATGCTCCACCTTCACTTGTTGTAATTTGGTCATTCGGATACAAACTTGGCTATGTCATTCTTCGTACTATGCCACCAATACACATCCTTCAAATCCCGATACATTTTAGTGGACCTCGAGTGAATAGAATAATGAGAATTATGGGCTTCGCTCGTGATCACCTTCTTAAGGCTATCCATATCCGGAACACATATCCGGTCTTGATATAGAAGTACACCATCTCCCCCTTGGGAGAAAACCTCAATATTTTTTTCGGTAACCAATTTCTTTAATTCAACCAAGGATGGATCTAAATCTTGCTTAGCCTTCACATCAGCAACCACCGAGGATTCGACCACATTTTGAACATGTATACCACCATCATTAGAATCAGCCACTCTAACCCAATCTAGCCAAACAGTGGACATCCCTTGCCAACTCCTTCTTCCCCTCTTCCACCCATTCAGAATATGTATACCACCATTATTGGAATCGGCCACTCTAACACCCAATCTAGCCAAACGGTGAACATCTTTTACCAACTCTTTCTTCTCCTCCTCAACATGAGCCAAACTTCCCATAGAGAGCCTACTAAGAGAATCGGCTACCACATTCGTCTTGCCAGGGTGATATAGAACACTCATGTCGTAATCCTTTAAGAGTTCCAGCCATCTCCTTTGTCTTAAGTTAAGGTCCCTTTGAGTGAGCACATATTGTAAGCTCTTATGATCGGTAAAAATATCAACATGTACCCCGTACAAATAGTATCTCAAAATTTTCAAATCAAAGACCACCGCCGCTGACTCAAGGTCATGCGTTGGGTAATTATGCTTATGTACCTTCAATTACCTTGATGCATAAGCTATCACCTTAACATTTTTGCATAAGTGCACAACCCAAACCAATTTGAGAGGCATCACAATACACTAGAACCCATCCATACCATTTGGTTGAGTCAAAACTGGAGCCGATGTAAGTCGGTCCTTCAAAGTTTGGAAACTCCTCTTACACTTGTCTGACCATACAAACTTAGCCATCTTTTATGTCAACTTAGTCAATGGAGATGCAATGGACGAGAACCCCTCAATGAATCTTCTACAATAACTCGCTAATCTAAGGAAGCTTTGAATGTCTGATGGAGTTAACGATCTAGGCCAATTCTTTACTGCCTCGGTCTTCTTAGGATCCACCTTTATACCATCACCGAACACCACATGACCCAGAAAAATAACTTCACCCAACCAAAACTTATATTTGCTAAATTTGACATACAACTTCTTCTCTCTCAAGGTTTGAAAAACCAACCTCAAATGATTCATATGCTCCTGTTCACTCCAGGAATAGATGAGAATATCATCAATAAAGACAACCACAAAACTATCAAGGAATGCCTTGAACACCCAATTCATAAGATCCATAAATACGGTCAGAGTATTAGTTAGGCCAAATGACATCACCACAAACTCAAAGTGTCCATACCTTGTCCAAAAGGCTGTCTTGGGAATATCACATTCTCTAAGCTTTAACTAATGATACCCAGAACGGAGGTAAATCTTCGAAAAGTGAGTAGCCCCTTGAAGTTGGTCAAATAAGTCATTGATCCTAGGTAATAGATACATATTTTTAATGGTCACCTCATTCAATTGCCTATAATCGATACACATCCGAAGTGATCCATCTTTCTTCCTCACAAATAACACTAGAGCACCCCATAGAGATATACTTGGCCTAATAAAACCCTTCTCTAACAAATCTTTCAATTGATCCTTCAATTCCTTCAATTCAGCTGGTGTCATATGAAAGGGAGGAATAGAGATAGGTTGAGTATCCAGAAGAAGATCTATGCCAAAGTTTACTTTCCTTTCGGGAAGAATACCGGGCAAGTCTTCGAGAAACACATCCGAAAACTTATTCACCACCGGAATAGACCCAAGATTATGTAATTCAGACTCCACATCATTAGCCTCACAATGTGATATATATATCCCTTGGAGATCATCTTTCGAGCTTTAAGGTAGGAAATAAATCGACCCTTAATAGCGGAGTCACTACCCTTCCATTCAAGAATGGTCTCATCGGGAGGTTGAAACTTGACCTTTCAGGTTCTACAATTTATAGAGGCATATGATGCATGCAACCAATCCATCCTAAGAATCATATCAAAATCATACATTTCAAGTTCTACAAGGTCACATGGAAATACCTTATGCAACACAGAAATAGGACATCCATGATAGACCCTATGTGCAATAACAGATTCACCCATGGGTGTAGAAATTGAGTAAGGCTCCCTCAAAATTTCTAGACTAAAACCAAATTTAACAGCCAAAAGAGGAGTCACAAAAGACAAGTTTGCACTAGGATCAAGCAAATCATAATGATAAAAATCAAAGACTTTTAACGTACCAGTCATGATATTCGGAGCCTCCTCAATCTCCTAGCATGCATGAAGAGCATAGAACTTGTTGTTTCTCGGAGCAACACCTCAAGGAACCCTTTGCTGGCCTTGCCCGCCATGAGCTACCTGACCTTGACCTTTCTGGATGTTCTTGGGACAATCAGCAACCTTGTGATTCATATAACCACACCTAAAGCAAGCACCTAATTCTCTCCAACAAGGGCCCGTGTGGGGCTTCCTACACTTGCTACATATAGGATATCCCTAACCACCACCACCCGGTGCCCTAGGAGGAGGCATCTTAGCATCAGCAACCCGAGCACCCGAACCTTGGCCTTGTTGAAAGCGACCGAAACCACCACCTCGAGAGTCGAAGAACCCACCATCAAAATAGGCCCTCTTAGGATCATTCATTCTCCTCCTTTTGAGTTTCTCTCCTTAGATTTGTTTGGAATGCCTCACTCTAGAAGCTAGAGTGGAATCCCAAGGAAGGTTACCCTGCCTAGTCTAAGTAGTCACCACATGGGAAAGCATGACAAAGTTCATACAGAATTCACCATTGAGATAGGATATTCCATAGGCCCTTGAGGTACATGACCCTCATTAGCCGGGGCTGGTCTGGCAGGTCTACCACGAGGCATCTTCTGAAACAAACCAAGGATACCATCAAGGTTAAGAAGTAAACTAACTATTCATTGCATGACATGAGACATGAAGAAGTGAGACAATTCCTAGAAAGTCGTCATAGCCTCCCACTTATAGGAATGGTGCACTTCACACCCATAAATAGGACTCTACTTGACACGGCATGTTGGACTTCGAGGATCATTTACAAATCTAGGGCTCTAATACCATCTTCGTCACGACTCGGACCTAGGGCCTCGATGTGACATGAAAAATGGGAACCCGAGGGTCCCCAAACAAGCCTCAAGATACCAAAACTCATATCATTAGTTCGGAAGCGTACATAAAGTAAACACATAGTTCTACAGGGTAAGAAAGTAGGACTCACTCTATGGGGACAATTCGGGACTTAGGATCTTTCCATCACAACATATAGCCAAGCCATAAATCACATCACCAACTCACATAATGATAGTCAAAGACAACCAACTCATAACATAGACTTAAGTTATAACACATAGCATAAACTGTAATGAGGTTTACAAGGTGTCCAACAATGCCTCTAGATAGATGGGTCGGGGGCCAAGACATTGCATAACGATAGTCAAAGATAGCCAACCCATAATATAGACTTTAGTCATAACACATAGCATAAAATGTAAGGAAGTTTACAAGGTGTCCAACAATGCCTCTACATAGATGGGGTCGGAGGCCAAGACATTCGACGGGCTCCCCCTAAAAAATACATAAAGAAATGAAAGATCAAAGGTATATAGATGGTGGATTATCCTTGGAAGATAGGACTCACCATTACAAGTAAACTTGGAATCCAAGCTAAGCTCAAACGGTGGATGATCAAGGTCCTCGGTCCCTACATGGTGAAATCATGTAGGCAAGAGTATGTGTTAGTATGTTTGAATGTACTAAGTATATGGGATGTAATGCATGAACTTACCAAAACCTGCATATTAAAGTTAGATGACAAGGGCATATAATATAGAAATAATCGAATATCAAAGGATGTCATATAACAAGATGCTATGAATTTTATGATGCATGAAACACAAATGATGCTCATATATATATTGGGGAAGTAACCTCAACCGATATGAGTAAGACCAAGAGAGCTATTACTTGAAATCCCGATGAAATCCCCTCATCGGCAAAGAGGTGGTCTACTTACCAAAGATAGACCATACTTTACCTTAGGGGAACACATCCCATTTCGTATGAAACAACCTTCCTTATGGGACAACTCCCATATCAGATAGGATTTTCACATATAGAATATCAAGTCATACCATATTATGTCTTTTCCTTCCGGGACAACTCCTAATTCAGAGGAATCTTTCCTAACGGGACAACTCCCATTTCAGAAAGGAAAACCTATGCTAGGCACATAGTTCAAGGAAAGAGAGAGCACCCTCTTCCTATCGGTGCTAAGTCGTCATCCCACAAGAATACATATACGTATATATGTACATGCTTCAAAAGACAATATTCATTTCCAAGATAATTTCAGTGCATCCTTAATCTTTAAAGCCAAATACCATTCATAGTAATTAATACTTAGGCTCAAATGCCAAAAATCATAGTTTATAGTCATAATACTCATGCATAGGAATAGCCCATTCATATGCAATATGGTGCAAGCACCCAAAATGCTCAAAGATCCATAATCCATAGACATTTATGTGATCACATTCTTTTTATAACCAATATCATATCAAAACCATATCATAAAATATAATTGGGTTTAACCCATAACATAATTTCTTAAAATAGTTCAATGCCATAAATGCAAATGTTATGAATGATGTGAGGAAAACATGGGTAATTAGGATTAAATCTAAAATCAATATAATGTGAAATTGAAGTAAATACACCATTAAATCCATATTTAAATCCAATATAAGATCACTCATGCATAAACAAGTCTTAAAAAGGGCATACATATACATAATTTCATAAACCAATGAAAATCAGCATTTTATAATTCAAATCAACCTAAAATCAGTAAATAAACATAACCCATATACTATCTGAATTTAAGGAATCATATTATTCAAAATCCCAATTTAAAGTAAGCTAGAAATTCATGAAATTTCTTGCTAGAAATTCATGAAATTGCTTGAAAATAATTTGGCTCTCCTTGATTGAAAGAAAATCAAGGATCAAAACTCACATACCTTCACTAAGATAATGAAACACCAAAGAATTTTGAAGAAGAGTTGAGTTCCTTAGCCCCCAAGTTGAAATCTCCAAGAGTTCTTTTGAGAGTTGTTTTGAGAGAGTTCAAATTACGAGAAATGAGTTTGAATGTTTGAAATAGCTTTTAGGTCTTCAGATGACAATGAAATAGCATAAGAATCCCCAAAAGACCAATAGAAATAATCGAAATTATAAAAATACCATTAATGAATCAAAGAGAAAAATTCACCGGAAGTCACTTGACTTGAGGCCAAAAGGCCCATGTGGCACTCCATGGTCTCGTATGGAGTGCACATGAAACAACACTTAGAAGAGTTTCTGGAAATTTTGATCTTGAACCAACACTTAAAATTTTTCACGCGAGCCCACCAAATGAATACCTTTCATGAGCCGTGTAAAGCCACACAGTCCGTGTGGTGCTCTCATCTCCCCAAAATTAGGAAATTTCATGAAAAGTTATGAGATAGTGATTCCATACTTAAAATACTTTCACTCCTGAAGTTTCACGGAGGGCCACACTGCCCATCCCATGCCATACAACCCGTGTGACTGGGCGTGGCACCTCACTTAGCCCTAATGATGGGGTTTTCAAGCTTAGGCCACTCCATGGCTCCTCCACATGATCTGTGAAGTGTTACACGGCTTGTGTGGGGTACCAGTGAGGTGTGCCTTAGCTTGTAACACCACACCAAGGCCAACATTCAAGATTTGAGGCCAAATGTGGTCTCAGTTGAGGCCACAAGGCTCGTGTGACCTCACACTGGCTGTGTGGTCTCTCTTGAGACAACACTTGGTCCAAATTTTTGCCCGAGATGAGATTTCTCAACATCCAACAACGTCATATGATATTTGGGTCATTACAATAACTTATCAAGCCTACATTCAATGTTAGATGACAAGGGCACATAATATAAAAAGAAATATATATCCAAAGAAGAGTAGTATAACAATATACCATGAAATCCATGATGCATGAAATGCATTAAGCTTATATAAATAAGGGATGGGACCTCAACCGATATATAAGACCAAATAACCTATTACTTGGAATCCCAATGTTATCCCCACACTGGAAAAGAGGTGATCTACTTGCCAAAGATAAACCATACTTCTCCTTACGGGCCTCCTATTTCATAGAAGTAACCTTCCTTACGGGTCTCCCATTTCGGATAGGATTTTCACATTATTTCTAGTGGGTCATGCCTCAACTAATGGGATGAGCCTCATATATCAATGTCTTGTAACCGCACCTTACAGGCCTTTCATTTCGGTGAGGGTTATCATGTACATATACCTATGCTGGCACACAATTAAAGAGAAAGGAAGAGGACCCTTAGGGATAG
>DF358537.1:87068-100786 GCA_000787875.1 Solanum virginianum
TATAGAACCAAATTTCTAAGCACCGAGGTGCAAGTTATTTCAAAGCATTTCAATGCATTCTTGGGCTTAAAACCCAAACATATTCATCATCATTCATAGTTGGGCTTAAATGCCAAATCATAATCCATATCATAATTTTCATGCATAAGAATAGTCCATTCACAATTTCTAATGAGGTGTAAACACCCAATATGCTCAAAGAGTCAAACATTTATGTGATCACATTCTTGTCATAACCATACTTTTATCAAAATCATATATATGAATATAATTGGGCTTAACTCACTTCATAAACTTCATAAAATCTAATGCATATGTCATAAATGATATGAGATTAGCATCGACAATAGAGATTCAATCCAAAATCAACAATACAATATAAAATTCAAGTAAATCCATAAGTAAAATCCATATTCAAATGACATTTTAGATTACCCATGCTTAAATCAAACTTTAAGGGACAATACATGTTCAAATCTTCTTAATACCAATGCAATTCAACATATTAGGGCTTAATCACATTAAAACTAACAATAAAACATAGCTCATATATCAATTGAATCAAATAAACAATAACTTAAAAGACTCCTATTCTAAGTAAGGTTAATTTCATAAATCAAGGAGTAAAAAGAGTTTGGGTCTTCATGGTTGAAAGGGACTATAAATCAATCCCACATACCTTACTTAAGAAGATGAATTTGAGAAGAATTTAGCTTAAAGTTAAAACCCCAATTGAATTCTAGCTTGAGTCTTGAAGATGAGACTTGGAGAGAATTTTGAGAGTTTGATTCTAGAAACTAAGTGTTAGTCTTGAATTAGCAGTTATGAAAATAGATAGAGGTTGTTTAGAAGTGTAAAGGGGGTAGGGGGTATAAAGCTCATAAAACCTTTGGGATAGGACAAAATATAAAAAATACCTCAATAAAATGAGCCCTTGAATTTTATCCAAAACTTACCACGAGCACTTTATAGGTCGTGAAGCTCTTCACAGTCTATGAAAGCACATTGAATGTTTGAAATAGCTTTTAGGTCTTCGGATGACCATGAAATTGCATAGGAATCCTCAAAAGACCAATAGAAATAATCGAATTTATAAAAATAAGGGCATAACTTCTTACTTTGAACTAAAAATTAGGTGAAATTAGATGCGTTGGAAAGCTTATTCAAAGTGCTTCAATTTGGTATGTTGTAGGCTACCTAATTCTTTTTGTACTAAGATATATGACCATTTAAAATTGACCCTTCTATCTGTTCTTGTGAAAAGCTTAGCCAATTGAATTTCTTTGAACTTAGCTTGATGAGGGAGACCCATGATGACCCTAACCATATAAATAAGCTCGGATTGAGCACTTGAAAGTGAATAATCTTGATCTTAAAGGTTCCATGTGAATTCTCCAAATAGAGCTTGAAATATGATTCAAAAAGTATTTGAGTGTGTGAATGAGAAGCTAAGTGTTAGAATAAGAACGAATAGTAATGAAGGAGTATAAACTGATTTGTAGGGTCCTATATAGGGGTCACATAGACCGTATGCCCTTCTGTGATCCAATACTTAGAAAAATCTCCACTGACGAAGGTCCAAGATAGTAGTTCCACACTTAGAAAAATTTCATGCCAACACCCATACAGAGCACCTCATGGTCAATGAGAGGTCACACGGATCGTGTGGCCTTCCGTGATACTTCACTTAGAAAAATCTCTAATGATAAAGTTCTGAGATGGGGATCCCATACTAAGTAAATTTCCACACCAACGCCCATACGAAGGGCTTCATGGCTAGTGAAGAGGTAAACGGGTTGTGAGAGGTTCATGTGTGATGTGCCTTAGCGAAAATGTGATTTTCAAGGCCAAGGCTCCATCACACAAGCCACCACACGCCCATAAAGAGCCACACTGACCATGTGGGGTTTATATGGTGTGAGACTTAGTCTTGAACTCCAAAGTTAAGGCCAAGACACAATACATAAGGTCAAGGGTCATCTCAAGGCCCCTCTAAACTACCCTCGGTGAGTGACACAGCCCGTAAAGGCTTCCGTAAGATGTCATCTTGGCCCAAAACTCTCTAGAACCAAATTTCTAAGCACCATTAAGGTCATATAAAGTCTGGGTATTTACATAACACCTGTTAAACCACATCAAAATTCATAATGAGAAGACCAGCAACCTAGACTTTTATTGTTCCATATGGATCAACACACTCTTTAACTTCCACCTCAACCTCTTTCTTTATATGATCCTAGTAGGGGAGAAGCCACCTATCTGGGAGTGGTTGTTCTTTGAACTCCACCCCTAGGTATGGCTCTCTTTCTATTTTGGCCCCTACCTCTACTTGGTATTTCCACCTTTATAGTTGGAGCTACTACCCTTATGTCATTGTATTTAGCATCAACCATCTGCTATGAAAGAGTGAAGAAAGTAGATATCAATTTGGATCCATATACTAATCAGAATCACGTTATAGCACGTATATAGAGAAAGAATACAAAATTTTACTGAAGTCCTGTAGCCTCTCAAAGAAAAGTATAAATATTTTCGTAACATTCGATAAGATTTGATTAGAATTGTTTTAGTATGACAAGATCAATAAAACTTAGGTTTTGATACTAATTTTTTTCATGATCTCGATCCGTTGTGAATGGCACACACAGTAATCCTTAAATAGGAAAACTACCTGTCTACTATCTTGCAAGATATATACAAACTTAAAATAATTTATTAAAGTGAAAGAAGTCTTTATGTAATGACTTAGATCTCGTGGGACTTTATTGATGCTTAAAATTAAGTTCTGGAGGTGTGTGGCCCATAGGGGATACTTGTATATGGCTTTGAGTGGTTTAAGAAAGGATTTTAGGCTTGGTAGCCTTCCAAGGAATCTCTCACTAGTCAAGGTCCTCACCACCAACCGTAGAAGGGACCCTTAATAGGAGCCCCAACCTTAAAGCCAAGAAATTGGCTAAGGCATACACCAAAGGTCCTCTACACGAGCCGTGCAACCCACCACGAGCCTTGGTAGGGTCTCATAGTACCCACCACGAGTCGTGGTGAGGTGTTTCATGAAGCTCTCATCCAAGAATATGGTTCTAAGTATAAAATTATTGTCTTGGACCTTGGGTCATTTGTACGGATAGTTGTACGATCAGTGCACCTTTGAATGGACCATGGACTATCAGTCTGAAACGCCCCCAAAATGTCCCAAAATGTCCCAAAATGTGCTTCAGAAATTCTCATAATCGTAATTTTTATATATCTCAAAATTCATGCGTGATATCAAAAATTCGATTTCATATTCTTTATTAAGGGGAAAAATTAAGTGGAAAATGGGTATAACCTCGATTTTAGAGGACCCATAGCGAAAAATAATTTTTATAAATTTTCACAAAATAGTGTCTGTTCGCGCCCAGGCCGCGACACGTTTAGGGCATGGATCAGTGCTAATTTGCCCTCCGCATTGGGTCCATATTACGGATCAGACGCAGACCAGTTCAAGTTTTTTTTAGTTTTTTATTTTGGCCCAAGGGCATTGTGGTCATAGCTCCATGCCTACTTATGCATGAAAACACCTATACTTAGCCATTTTTCAACTCTATATCACTCAAGACCCTCTCAAAACCCTCTCTAACACTTAACTAAATATTTCTTGTAAAATCAAATGTCTCAAGTTTAATTCTGTATCTCAAGAAATCTATTCAACCTTCAAGATTCTCTTCAAGTCTATATCAAGGAATCCCCAAATTTAGGTATGTGGGTTTCATCCATTGGTTCCTTTCACCCATGGAGCCCAATCTTCCTATTTTTATGAAAATTGCATGATTTCAAGATGCATTACCTATATGTATTTATTATTATGAAATATGAGCATGATTTATGTTAGGGTTTTACCAAATATGGTTGATTATGCATGAATATCTATTTTAAGCTTATACTATGGATTGATCTTTGTTTATTGAAACTATACATGATTTAAGCTATGAAATCTATGAGCTATTGTGAAGTTTTGATATGATTTACAAGTTACCCATGATAGGGTTTTACCATGATATTGGTGGGATGATTTACATGACTTTAAGATGCATTGATTTCACTATATCATGATCTATACTTTGCATTTTGCATGATTTGAACATGCTCTCATATGTGCCAACCAAGTGTTCGATAAAATGTCAAGTCAAGAATTCTCAAGTTAATTATATGTTTTACAAGTCAAGTGACTTCATGATGAATTTGGGCTATCAAGCATGTTATGAATTCATAAAATTATCTATGATTATGTAAGTATGAAGTTAAGCCCTATATTCAAGATTTTACCTCTGGTGAGCCATTCACATTAAAGCAAGGGTTCATGTATGATCATGATCTATTCTCATGTTTCAAGTTAGGTTCACCATTTGAGGTCAAGTATGTTTAAGAGCTACTCATGTCATGATTTCATATTTATTACAAGTTATTAAAGTTATGATTATATCTAGTATTCCGTGGGATTAGACTTAGCACTGATGGATTGGATGTCGGCGTGGACTATCTTCAAGGGTTCATACTCTTTTTCTCAAACTATGTGCCAACATAGGATTATGTTATACCCTTGCTATATTAGTGGATCCATTTAGTGCACTTTATAATGAAATTCACCCCGAAATGGGGCAGGTTCTGGTAAGGGGGTTACTTCTCTTAAATAGGACGGGCTCCCGTAAGGTGAAGTATGGTTTATCTTGGCAAGTAGACCACCTCTTTACTGATTAGGGATAATCATTAGGATTCCAAGTTTCAGCTCGCTTGGTCTTATTCTTTGTCGATTGAGGTCTTTTCCCACATATGTGTCATGTTCTATGTAAGTGGAATGATTCATAAACATATTTTACTTCAATCAATGATCATGCATGTCATATTGAGATTATGCTTATCTATTGTCTATTATTATGCACTTTGACTCATCGGCTTATATCTTGTTGTATTGCATCCTACATACTTGGTACATTCAAACATACTAACGCATACTTTATGTCTACATGATATCACTATATAGGGACCGAAGCTTCTCTTGATCATCCTCCACGTGGCTAGTGAGATACTTCAAATACAAGCTTGGTAAGTCCTCAAGTTCAAGGACACTATCTACTTTTCTCTTGTTATTTCTAAGACTTCTTTAGGTTGAACATTTGGCATTATGAGGATGAACCCAAAAAGTGTCTTAGCCCCCACTCCAATCTATGTTAGGGGTGTTGTTGGAACAATTGATGTACTTATACTTTGAGCTTTGATTCTTTTATGCTTTATAAATATCAAGACTTCCCGTAATTCCACCTTCCTTATTTATATCTCTTGTTGTTGTTTATTTTGCTTCTGTGATCAATGATGTGTAAATGATATGCTAAGAGCCTTGTTTGGGGTCCCTTCGGATTTTCATTTGTCGTGTCACATCTAGGCCCTAGGGTTGGATCATGACATAGTCGAAACAACCTTAGTTTAAAATTTGGCTAAGTGTCTGAAGACCTGTGTCATGTTCACGAGCCAAGGTGCTCTTTCACAGGCCATCTAGGCACTTTTTAGTGCTCGTTTCATTAATGGCTTTTTTGTAATTTTGGTGATTTCTAAGAGTTGTTTTTGACTTTCTAAACTATCCTAAACCCTTGAAAAGACCTATACTCCTTCTTTCTTATTCAAATTCATTCTTACACTTAGAATTATAGAAATTCTCTCTTCTAAGAACTCCTCTCAAGTGTGCCATTGGAGATTGAACCTGAAAATTCGAGAAGGGTTTTCTTCTCAAATCAATTTCCTCTTACTTCTTCTAAGTTATCTAAGGTATATGGGATTGATTCATGATCTCTTTCAATTATGAAGATCCCAAACACTTTTTATTCTTTGATTTATGAATTTCAAGCTTACTTTGAATATGAGTCTTTTAAATTAATGTTGATTTGATTTAATTGAGATATGGGTTGTATATAATTGATGTTTTTAAAGTGATTTAAGTCCTAATATATTGTATTGCATTGATATTATGAAGATTTGAATATGCATGTCCCTTTAAATGTTGAATTTAGGTATAGGTGATCTCAAGTATGCTTTAAATGTGAATCTCTTCATGGATTTACTTGGATTTTATCTCATATTGTTATTTTAAGTATGAATCTCTATTGTGCATGTTATTCTCTCATCATTCATGGTATATGCATATATGAACATTGATTTTCATGAAGATTATGATGTAGGTTAAGACTCAATTATATGAATCTCTATTGTGCATGCTATTCTCTCATCATTCATGGTATATGCATATATGAACATTGATTTACATGAAGATTATGATGTAGGCCAAGACCCAATTATATTTATGATGATGATTTCAAGACAAGTATAGTTATAACATGACATGTGATCACATAATGTCTATGATATGACTCTTTTAGAAATTATGGGTGTTTACACTAACATGTACAAATATGAATGAGTTATTCCTATGCATGAAAATATGACATGAAGTATGATTTGGCTCTTTAGCACAAGTATGCATGATTACGAAGTATGTTTGACTTTTAAGCCTAAGTATGCATGGAAAGATTTAAAAAAACTTACGACTCTTTTGAAAGCATGTGTATGTATATGTATTCTCTTGGGATGATGACTTAGCACTGAGCAGATTTGTGGGAGAGGGGCTATCTCTAAGGGTCTAGTACCTAAGTCCCATAACTACGTGCCAGCATAGGTTCGTGTTTATACCCCTTTAATGAAAGATTATGTAATGTTCATGAAAATCCTTCCGAAAAGATGAGTTCGTAAGAAAGATGGACATCACATTGAAAAGATGAGTTTGTAAGGTGTGGTGTAGACTATCTTTGGCAAGTAGTCTACTTTCATCTGATGTGAGGCTAGTCATTGGATGATTCATGTAATAACTCACATGGATTTATGATATCGGTTAAGGTCACATCCCCGCTATGTTTAAAGTATCACGGCATTTCATGCATCATAAGTTTCATGGCATATTAATACATTACTCTTCTTTATATATATACTTCTTTCTATATATGTGCCCTTGTCATCTATCACTGAATGCAAGTTTAATAACTTCATATGCATTGCATGTTCGCAGACTTAGTATATTCAAATGGACTAACACATATTCTTTGCCTACATAATCTAGCCATATAGGGACCAGAGACTATCTTTATCCATCTCTTGATGATTAGCTTGGATTGTAAGAGTTGCTTGTGGTGAGTATTATCATCCAAGGACAAACCACCTTCTGTCTACCTATTATGCTATTGTCACTTTATGTCTTTACTTTGAGGGTGAACTCGGGATATGTCTTGGCCCCCGTCTTATTCTACGACTTAGAGGCATTGCTGGACATCATGTAAACTTTATGTATGGAGTTGTGATGTGTTATGTTATTTGCTTATGGAGAGTATGATCATGGCTATCTCTTGATGTTGTTGATATGATGATATATTCATGATGAGATGTGGAAATATGGAAAGTCCTAAGTCTCTTCTATCCCCATAGCGTGAGTCATGCTTACATGCTCCTTTTAACTCTTATGTGCTATGTTCTATGTGGATCATGCAAATCCATATACCTGTGACATCCACATAGCGTGAGCCATACTTTTTCGTCCCTTAGAACCTATGTATTTATTGTCTTATTATGCATTTCTGAACCAATAATGTGTATGTGGATGCTACGAGGCTTGTTTGGGGACTCTTGAGTTCACATTCGCTATGTCACTCCTAAGCCTAGGCCCGGGTCGTGACACTTTATCATCCAAAAATCCAAAAAAATTAACAATTATGTAAAAATATTGTTCTCCCTAGAATTTGAAAGTTGTAGAACCAAAACTATAAGATAAATAAGAATATAGAGATGCAACTCCAACATAAGAAACATAAATCTATAAAGTCTAAATAGTTTGAGCCCAAACAGTTAGACTAAGAAATAAGGAGGAACCCATGGTATCCTAAACAAAAATCCTCATCATTGGATTCAAGTAGTGAGGTACCATAGTTGAGGTCATGAAGGAGTCACCTAAATATGTCTTGTACTCAATAAAAAAAAAGTAAGTGTAGTGTAAGTACACAAAATTTACAATATACTGATGGTGTCATCGGCCAAGTCCAACAGTAAAAATGTAAACAGGCAACTAAATTAGAATAATACAAGTCAACACAATATCAATAAATCAATAACAGAAATAGACTTAGAGGGTGTTTGAATAGGCTCTTTTTAAGTCGCTTATAAGTTATAAGTCATAAGTTGGTAATCCTCAACTTTGGCTTTTGATTTTATTTATACTTTTTTAGCATTTAAAAAATATTTAAAAGGTAACATTCAACTTTTGACTTTGGCAAGCACTTTCGAAACTTGAAAAGTACTTAAAAGTCAAAAGTCATAAAAAATAAGTCAATCCAAAAATCAACTTTCAGTCACAATTATTGACATAACAAACATATAAAATATGTCTCAGATAATCACAAACAAATTTTGTTCACTCATGGAACAAATAAACATATACAAGCAAATATGTCAAACTCGTACCAAGCATGATATTCGAGCCAACATTGGTATTTTTGTACCAAGCATGATACCCGAGTCAGACATAAGTTTTTTCATACTAAGCATAGTACCTGAGACAAACATTAGTATTTTCTTACTAGGCGTGGTACCAAAGTAAATCGTTAGTATTTTTGTACCAGATGTGTTATCCAAGCCAACTAATAATCACAAACAACATTCATAATCACAATATATCATAATTATAATGAAACAACCACACTTGATGACACAAGTAAAATAAATAGGTTCATTGCATGATATTATCAACATGATGTCATTTCACATTCTTCCTTCATATTTTTTCTATTTTCATTGCACAAGTAATATTATAAAATAATTGACATGCACACATCATATAACTTAAAAAACAAACAATCATCGCCTACTTCAAATCAAACTTAAAAACTCTAATGAATTTGAGTTTTTCCTATTTATATTGCCTTGACTTGTTCTTGGTCTAAAACAATAATAAAACACAACAATCAATGAACAATGATCTAAATATACTTGAATTATGAGTTAATCTTTACCCTATGAAAAAATTATGATCTACTCATCTAAATTAGGACTTT
This sequence comes from Solanum virginianum, assembly GCA_000787875.1. Lineage (NCBI taxonomy): Eukaryota > Viridiplantae > Streptophyta > Magnoliopsida > Solanales > Solanaceae > Solanum > Solanum virginianum. The sequence continues at coordinate 96,191 of DF358537.1, forward strand.
TTCATCGTTTATTCAAGTCAAAACCCTCTCCCAAGGTTACTACCATTTATTCTAATGCTTAAGAATTCAATTATTCCCTTTTTCCCAATTTATGTGGCACTCTCTCTTTTATTTTTAGTTCGTTCGAAAAGAATGTCAGCATATTATAATTAGAAATTATTTTAATTTTATAATTTTATTTTTACTCTTGATGAAATGATTTACAACCCTACAAATATCTACAAATTATTTTAGATTACAATTTTAAAAAAATTTCTTTTTTTTTCTTCGTGTAAGTCAAATGGTGCCAGATAAAATGTAACATAGGGAGTACAAATTAGGAGAATAATTATTTTACTTTATCAAAGAAATTGGTGAAAAATAAATAGAGGTCCGAGGTCTCCTTTCTTTTTCCAAAAAGGAAGTTGCAGAATAAAGAGGGATTCTGAAATTTATCCTGCATTGATTCGAAACTTACCGGCTATAGCGACCCCCAATACACTACAACAGACCCACCATAGTGGGATTCTACCCGCAATAGCAGCTTACACGAAGACAAAACTTCTTTCAAAAGTTTTCATTTTGCACCTTCGAACCTTGGCATTTTAAATTAACTCCTTCATGCCAAGATCGATATTGGGAGTTCTACTTATTCAATTTCAATTTTGAAAAGTACTATGGACTCCTTAATGCCTTCGCTAATAGAAAAATCAACACGTAGACATTATCTCCAATTCATTTGCAGATTGCCCCAAACTTCACCTTACTCAGATTCCATCTTAGACTAGTCTAACCTAGCCTAATATTTTGGGTCATTGAGAAAAATTATTTATACAAAAAATAGCCCACTATTTTTTTTTTTTTTACATAAAATGGCCAATTTTGACTCCATTGGCGATTTGTTTTACAAATTTGATTATTGGCCATTTGGCCTTCTGCCACGCTCCTTCTTCTCCTTTGTTTTTTTTTTTTTTTGCCTTTTTTCTTATTTGGTCGAATCTGTTCTTTCTTTCTTCTTTTTTTCTTTTTTTTTAGATGGTGGGTAAATTAACATTTTTTTTTTTGTCCACTTGTCTATTACATAATTTTTTTTTTAAATGTCAATGTTTTAATTTTTTATTTGCTCTTTTTAAAAAAAAATTCCTTTTTCAATTGTTTCACTTCTTTTGTGAATTTTTTTTTTTTGGTCATTTTATTATTTCTTATTTATTCTTTTATTTTATTAAGGTGGGAATGCATGATGGCCAAATAAATATCGACATCAATACATTACGTAATTACTTATACTATATTCATACACGATTATGCATCATTTTTATAAAATGTAGATGTAACGATCCCAAAAAATGCTCAAAAATGTTCCTCGAAAGTGCCAGAATTGTAATTTCTATATATCTCAAAATTCATGCGTGATATCAAAAATTCGATTTCATATTCTTGTTCAGCGAGTCATTTTGAGTGGAAAATGGGTATATCCCTGATTACGAGAGACGATTTCTAGAGAGCTTTTCGCGCCCCTGGTGCGACGGGCGCGCAAATGAAGAAATTCGGTTCTCGTGTCCTATCCGCAACGCGGACATGCACATTTTCTGTCCAGTTATTTTTCTTGCGGTCCAAGACTTTTAAGTCTTGGGCTTAAGTGTTCCCAAACATAGATATACCTATACTTAGCCATTTTTCACCCTCATATCATTCTAAACATTCCCCAATACTTATTCAAACACTTAGCCAATATTTTACTCCTAAACTCAAGTCTCAAAACCCTCTCTGGATCTAAGAATTTCCTCTCAAGCTTCAAGTCTCAATCTCCAATCTTCATCAAGTTCATCTCCAAAGCTAAGGTATGTGAGTTTCTTTCATGGGTTCCTTTCACTCATGATGCCCAAGCTTCCTTTTTTCTTAAAATTGTATGATTTAAAGTTGATTTATTCATGGGCCTTAGCTATTATGAAAATCACTGCACACTATATTAGGGTTATGAAGTTGTGACTGTTTTACTATATTTGGAGTTATGAATCTAAGATTTATTGTGAGAATTGATGAAGGATCTTGATGTATATTGTTTGAGGGTGTTACCTCAAGTATAGCTCGGGGGGTTGTAGGCCCGAGTAACCTATCGATGGGTTGGTACCTTAGTCGCCTAGCTCGGGGGGTGGTAGGCCTAGTTAACCTTATTGGGGGTTGGTACCCATCAACCTTGATGGGAGGTTTGTACTCTGTCAACCTTGATGAGGGTTAGTACTCCGTCAACCTCAGTGGGGGGGGGGGGTTTATACTCCATCAACATCACGAAGGGGTTAGTACCTCATGCGCCTATCTAAGAGGGTGGTAGGTCTTGGCTTCCACTAAAATGGTTACTCCTTACACTCGTATTATGATCTATATAAGCACGATTTTATTTCAAACATTATTCATAAATGTCATATTGTTAGTATGCTATTCATTGCTTAGGATTATGCATTTTGCCTATGATGTCTACCTCTTGTTGCATTGCATCCTACATACATAGTACATTCAAACGTACTAACACATACTCTATGCCTACATGATGTCACCAGGTATGAACCGATGTACTGGTTGATCATCCTCCTCCTCCACGTGGCTAGTACGACTGCTATCAAGCTTATTGGTAAGCCCTCCATTCCGGGGACGTTACTCATGATCCCTTGCTTTGTGTTAAGACTTTCTCTTTTGACTTATGTATTGACTATGAGGGTTAGCCTAGTTGTTTTGTCTTGATATCTGCTCTTATCTATACAGTAGAGGTGTTGTTGGACATGATATATATTTACGCTATGAGTTTGACTCTATTGACTCTTGATGTTTTGATATGGAAGCTACCCTTAGTCCTTATTTTCCTTGTTTACGTTTATATCTTATTGTCATTCTAATTGCTTCCACGACCAAGGATGTGTAATGATATGCTATGCGGCTTGTTTGGGGCTCCTTTGGGTTCCCCATTCGCCGATCACGTCTAGGCCCTAGGCTTGGGTCGTGACAATTGATACATTTCATACTTATTTATATAATATCGACATACATGTGTATACAATTTATATAATATCAATACACGTTTACAAACTATTTATATAATATTGGTACATGATTATACATAATTTATACAATGAGAATACATTACATGTTATCTATACAATATTGATATACGTTTATACACATGTATACAATATTGATACATGAAAAAAAAACCATGAATTTGTTTTTGGAAAAAAGATTTTATGTATATATATATATACCCCAAAAAAAATTACAATAAAATAAAAATAAAATATTTTTTGATAAAAAATAATGTTGCCTAATAAATACATAATTTTTTTATGACAAAAGAAAATTTTATTTTTTATATAAGAAACTACAACAAAATAAAAATAAAATAATTTTTTTAAAAAAAAACACTGAAAAAAAGAATAAAAAAGGGTAAAGTTCGGTCTTGGGTTGATTTGAGCTATGTTGAGCCCATGATCTTTGTGGGCAACCTTTTGTAATAAAAAAGGGCATTTTACACAAATCTCATACTTTTTATAACTAATTATAACTAATACCAACTTTTTCCAAAATTACCAAAAATCTCTTTTTTGATACAAAAATGAAACTAGTGATACATGTCAAAAAGGTAGGAGCATTAAAGGATTTTAATTATGATATATGGAGAAATAGAGATTGTAATTTATATCAATAAGTGTTGCAGTTTTTTATCATTTAAAAAATTTTTGTAATTTTTTAAAAGAGTAGGGATTATATGAAATTATGTAAATATAAATTATGTATTTCTGTAATTTTTCCATAAAAAAATCATGAGCTATTTTTTTGGTAAACATATTACTTTTTTGAATATATATAAAATTTTCCCCAAAATTTTTATGTTAATAACAAAGATTTTCCGGCCCTTCACCATTGACTTTTCCATAATGACCAGAGAGGTCATTATATATAGTTAAGCTTTTTTTTTTTTTTTTAATGATTAATATAATGTACTTTCATTATATTAGCATCAAATCGATGATATTCAATAATGTTGAAGTTTGTACTTTTCTATCATAATCATTAAGTTTTTTATACTTTGTACTTGGTAATTAGTTTACTAAAAATATATGTACCCCGTACGCTCAAATCCGGGTTTGCGTCTAGCTATGTTATATGTCATACTAAGAGCTCATTTTTTTTATGTTTGGTTGGTAAGTAAAAATTATTTTTCGAAAAATATTTATTATTATTTGGTTAATGAATGAAATATTTTTTTAGAGAAAAAACTTCTATTTTTAGCTAAGGAGCAGAAAACATCTTTTAGAAAAATAATTTTTGACATGAAAATATTTTTTATAATTACAAAAAAAATATTTAATTCTTTTTTTTTTGTGTGGAGTAAAAAATTAAAATTTTCAAAATTTGAATTTAAAAAAAATAAATTTTCAACTTTTTTTTTTGTGTTTGTAAAAATAAATTTTTAATATTTTTCTGTATGGGCGGTGGGGATGGGGGTGGAGTAAAAAATTTAATTTTTTTTTAAAAAATAATTTTTTTTTGGGGGGAGGGGGGCTGAGAGGGGGGGTTGGATGGGTTGGAATAGGAAATGAGGGTTGATATCTGCTCTTATCTATA
>DF358536.1:22717-33687 GCA_000787875.1 Solanum virginianum
AAGCAGTTCGATTTGTTGATTGGTGGGGTTTGTGTACAAACGACCAAGTTGTGTCATTTGAGTGTCTCTGGGAGGCAAATTGGGGTTCGCTTTTTTGTTATTGTCGAAAAGTTGGCCTTTTAATTTGGGTCACGCCGACCTATGATTTCTCGAGATTAATGATTTTTTCATATATGAAATATTTCATATCAATGATAATGGAGCTTGATTTTTTTAGATGAGAATTTTTGGAAAATAGTTTTTTATTTTTATGAGATAGTGGCAAGCTCTGCATATATTTTATCTTGTTCAGATTTTACTTGTGCAATTTCACTAAGCATATTATTGTTGTTGAAGATAAAACAGTTTTAAATTAAAATATTTTAATTAGTATGAGATCGTTTATAAGCTTCAATTTCTATCATAAATCTATCTTTACTTCAAACATGTAATTTTAAATACGGCATCGTGTTTTAGCTATATGAATATGCCATTGATGATGATGAGAAATGTAAAATTAAATAATTTTAAACAATATAAAAAGTTTTTTCTTTGAAAAATTGGATTACGCAATATATATAGTCACATTATATTAACATGATTATGATTTATGACGTATCATTCTATATTAAATAATTTAAGTTTGAGCTTTGAGAATAAAAAAATTATATTAAAAATGTTCTCTTTAAAGATAAATTTTTCAACGTATAAATTTGAATTAATTAAACTACAATATAAATATTAAATATAATTTTTTAAAAAAATAAAAATTCTTATAAATTCAAAAATTCCAAACAGTAACGACGACGGATGAACTCGAAGAAATTATTGCACGATACGTCATGTGTTTTGGTAACAGTCCACAAAATTGGATGTTATTTTTGACATGCTTGACAATTGACATCTTATAAATCAAAACAAGTCGATAAAACCTTCTTCTTTAATTATTTAAAATTTAAATATACATATTATATTTCCAATAATTCTATAAATAGAAAATTTCTATTTTAATGAGCTTTATGTAGTTGAAAATGATTTATCCAAGTTAGTATGTATAGATGAAAGTGCATGTATAGTTATTTTTGTAAATCAAATTCAGACTAACAATTATAAAACAACTTCAAATATACGAATTTTATGGTAAAGTATTCATATAAATATTTATTTTTATTAACTTGTGGTTCAATTATTTATTTAGTTCTATCAAAATATGACTATCTAAGGTATTTCTTAAGAAAATAATACAAAATATGATATGAATAATGATACTAAAATATTCAATAAAAATAACAATGAAATAGCATAAAATAAGTATCGCAAATAAATAAGTCAAAATGAAAATCATTATAATTTAAAAGTACTAAAATATGTTAAAACAAGTATAATAAGTATTAATTGCATGACTAAACATAAAAGAAAATCTAAAATTAGGTTATGTATTTTAATTATCTAAATCAATATAAAATTAAAAAATAAATATTCAATATTATTATCATTCTCAGTGTTAAATTGAATTTTTTGTTAACGTTAGTATTGACTAATTAAGTTTTGATCTGAGTTTTATTAGAGCTACTAATATCTTGGACTATAACCTTTATCGGACCATTCAAAATTTTAAGTCAAACTCGAAATAATATGTTAAAAGATAAAAACTATGCAAAAACATAAGAAAAATTTATAAATTATATCAAAGTAAAGAGTTTTGTGTGTAAAATAAATTTAAGAAATTAAAGGTATGATTGATTTGGTCTCACTTTGACTATTTAAAGTCAAAATCAACCCAATCTGAATATAGTCAAATTTTTTTTGAATACTAAATTAAGCTTAAACCAAATTAGTAGTCAGATTTTTTTTTTCAATTTGCAATTTAATACAATTTTCGATTTGATTTCGTTCACCCTTTCTTTTAAGTCCAAATAATTGAATATTTTGTAGTTAATTCACACAACAATTAGAAACCTTTTTGTTGATTTTGGACTTAGAATTTGTTGGTTACATAAAGGTCTTAATTGTACAAAGTATGAAAATAAATACTCAGGCAAGTAGCTCAACAATATTATGACATTTACCAAAAAAAAAACAATATTATGACAATGCAAAATTCTTCACTCGCAATTTATATTATATGGTCTGAATAAATCAATTCTTTGCCCATGTTTTGTGTGTGTGTGTGTGTTTTTTTCAAAATGAAGTTTGTCAATATTAGCTATAAGTTAATAATTTAAATAATACGTTGAAAAATGTCCATTTTCGTCATGTTTACACATGACGAAATTTTATCGTATGATAAAACTAAGGTAATTTTACATAAATTTTATTGTGTTAAGAGCTAATTACTTACTGTCCTTGATTTCTTTTTTAAATTGCAAAATTCTCTTAAAATTTAAGAATTTCGGATAAATCACTCATTGCCCAAATACATCTCATGCCGATTTAGGATACCACTTAATATCTCGATACGTCATGTTCTACTTCCGAATGCATCACTCAATGATCGATGCATTATCTTTGTTGATACAACACACATCTGTTCTGATATATAGCTCAACGTCGTTTCGATACATCATATTCAGATACATTATATTTGTCGATATAAGACACATCTATCATAACACATCGCATTCTAATATAGTGCGTCTCTATTACGTAAAAGTGATGCATCGAGAATAGGAGAGAGTATGAATTTTAATAATTTTTTCAAATGATGAATTTTTTTTAAAGAATATGATAGAAAAAAGCTATTTTTTCCTAAAATCAAAGGAATCAACTGACCAAAGCCCATATAATTGGACAGTCCAAGCCCTCTTCGTAGCAAATTGGGTTTATAAGAATTAGTCGACCAGATTTTGCTTGTTGAGCAAAGTTTTGATGTTATGTTATTTTTCTGAAATGGCTAATTTTTAAATAGTTTGAAATTAGTAGTTTAAAAAGTATTAGGTGTGAACAAAAACACTAAATTTATATCACAATTCTTATTGAAAAAAATATACTAGTAAGTTTCAATACAAGTAAAACAACTATTTAATTTCATTTTAATAAATTTGAATATATAATTATATCACATTTAGACAATTATGTGCTTGTATATATAATAAATTATATATATATTTGTTTTGATTAAACACATTCTTTTATGGAACAACCACAAAATAATAAATCTAATGTAATTTCGAAAAGGAGAAAAAAATGTACAAGGTGAAAAATTGATCCCTAATACTTTTAAAGTAAATAATTTAATATTCAATCAAGTATACCATTCGGCCTGATACTTCATCCTTTTAGAAAAGAATGACGTGCATTTCTTTTTAGTCTGTTTCGAAAACATAAGCTATTTCTTTTTTGATAACATTTTAACTTCAATTTTTCGCGACATTTTGGTACATTTGATAAAATTGAATTTAAGAAAACAAGGGGTTTGTCTTCTGGGTCAAGCTCATCGCACCGAGCTTACCTAGTGCGAGTTGTTAGATTGTTAGTAATCTGTATTACCAAAAAAAATAAGAACGGTGTCTAAAAAAAATTATAAAAACAGAAATCGAGTCCACTGAATGCACAGTGTGTCCTTAAGGAAATAATTCCCCTCAATATACCCGAGGTATCGGAATCTTTCCTCCCAGAACGATTTACTCACCAGAATAGCGGTACAACAAATTAAGGTGACAGCGAACCACTTGAAGGCAGTATATCACACAAGAATTTAAGAATTGTAGGAAAGAAGAAAAGTAACTTCAGAGATTTTTTCGTAAGGAATAACTCTGAGGATCAACAGAAATATATAGCCTATTTTTGGAAACGTTTTGCAACTTTTCAGAAAGATTATGGAGGGAAATTTAAATTAATCCGGAAAAGAACACGCGGATCCGGGTCACTAACGGGTCAGGATCTGAAAATAAATAATTAATTAATTAATTAAAAGAATTTTTGTTCAAAAAGATTCTCAAGCAAATCATGTGTCCGTAGCAGTAGCCGTAATAATTAATTAATTAATTAAAAGAATTCAATCAATCAGATCATTTGATCGAAGCCGAAGCCGAAGCCGAGCAAGCGACGACGACGACGGTGCGAGGGGTCCTTTCCCCCTCAACCCTTTTAGCACGAGTTAGTTACCTCTTCTATGTGGTTTGCAAGCTATTGAATAAGAGTGACGGTTTACTTCGTGGGCACCCAAAAAAATAGCAATTGCAGATTCTTTTTTTTTAATTAAAACAAAAACTACAAAATTAAAAAATATTATTTATTTTCTTAAATCCATACGAAGTCATATTTCTTTTTGAAATCAGGTGGGGGAATATTTATCAATTTTTAAAAAATATATTCATAAAATATTTAATTTTCTGAAAATGCTACTGGTATGCCTTATATATATATACCACAAATTAGCTTGTTCAAATCAGAAAGTGGTGAATTGTACTCCGTTTGAGCCTGTGCGTTTTCGATCAACAATGGAGAATTCGCATATCGTCGCCCTAAAACCCTTGCAAAATCCCTATCCTTTACCTCCTCGCCGCCGGCTACTCATGAGCAAAACCTACAGTACACTGCTTCAGATTCTATCAAATTGCCCCGGAACCGACTCTACCATTGATAAACAAAAACTAGGTAATCTACTCAATTTTTTTTCATCTTCTTTGCATGTATTAGCAGAAAATGGAACTTCAAGTATGAATTTATATGTTTATGTATTCAATTTGAGATGACGATAGGCTGGAATGAACAACATTGATGTGTGAAGCCCGTCACATGTTCATATGACGAAGGTAGCGGAGATGAGGTTGTTTAGATGGATGTGTGAGTATACCTGGAGGAGGAGAGGTATGATTAGGAATGAAATTATACAGGGCAAGGTGGTAGTGACATCAAACGGAAGACAATACGAGGGAAGTGAGGTTGAGACTAAAAGGAGGTGTGAGAGATCGGTTGTAGCAAGAGTTAGAAGAGATAAGCTGAAGAAAAACTTGTAGGAGGTGATTAGATAGGATATTGCACAGACAAGACCTTAAATAGGAAGATCCAGAGGTCGAGAATTAGATAGACTAGAGAGTTAGCAGCTATATGACCTTGAATAGGAAGATACAGAAGCCGAGAATTAGACAGACTAGAGATTTAGCAGCTATATGACCTTAAGTAGGAAGATACGAAGGTTGAGGATTAGACTAGAGAGTGATCTAGTCTCGTCTCCTCTTTTCCTTTGGTTGTATTCAGTTATTGCCTAGTTTCCTGTTGTTCGATATGTATTACTATCTTCTGCGAAATTTGTTTCATATTTTGCTATTGGCTGCCTCTTTTCTTACAATCCAGCATTGGATACTTCTCTTTTGAGCTGAGGGTCTGCTCGAAAACAACCTATCTGCCTCACAAAGGTAGAGTAAGGTCTATTTACATCCTACCTTCCCCTGACCCCACATGCGGGATCACATTGGCTACATTGTTGTTGATAGAATGGAATGACCTATTAAATCTATTGGGTTTTTTTTTGTTTTAATTGTTGTTTGGCTTAGCATCTGAGTGTGATCGTCTTTTTCCCCCTTTTGGTATCTTACATGCAACAAATGTATCTCAATATGTGTTGTGATGTTACATATGCTTCTAATAATCGTATGATTGCACATGTACAATATATACACACAATGATGGTTCCAACTCTTTTTTATAGTTGAAGCTTGACTTCAGTATAAGAAGAAACTAAATAAAAATTATAGTTATATTATCATGTTGATATTGATGAAGCCATTTGAATTTACAGATGACAATGACAGCAGTAAACTGGGAAAAGATAATGAAGTCAGTGAATTGGTTGATCATCATCTCATGAGCTCTGAGAATTTGTTAGTTACTGGTCCAGCTCATAAGGAGTCTGACAATCTGGTAGTGCAACCGGGTCCTGGTGATGGAAATGAAGGGAACTCTCGTGATGGATATGGAGATTTTACTGATGCACGAATGCAAGCAGATTTAGATCTGTCAAATCATATAACTGATGCAACAGAAGGCGATAGAGGTGATTTTATAACAAATGATATCGTTGATAAGAATTGTTTGGGAGACAAAACTCTTGGTTGTAACTATGAAATGGTCAAGGAACCTGGGAATATGTGTAGCAGTCATGAAGCGGAACTGAAGGAGCCTGATCCTATCAGACAGGTAGAATTAGACAAACAACCCAGTATTGATGATGTCAGTGAAGCAATAGAATCTTGTTTTGGTGCGGATGCAATTGCTGATTTGGTACAGCCTCTAGAGCTCTCTGGAGAGAAAATGGATGTTTCTGAGACACATTTATCGGAAGAAATGAAGCATGGATTGCAGGTAAAAGAGGTGGAATTGGAAACATTGATATCTTCTGCTGGAGAAACAGATTCATCCGTCCATGTTCCTATGGGTGAAGAGATGGAGGAAGGGAAGGCTTTTGGAGATTTTATGGTTTTTGATGAATCAGATTATGACATTCTTAATCAAGTTGGGAATGAAAAGAAGGATGAAGCAAATGAGTCTCCTGCTGACATTTACTGTAGAGAAGAGTTTGCTTTTGATGTTCACAATAATGCACCACAGAGGAAGGATGTTTGTGCCTCTTCATCCATTAATGCAGTTGATGAGGATAACAATTTTGTTGGGGGAGAGTTCATAAGAAAATTTAGAGAAGAGCCGCAAGATAACACTGCAAAGGTTTTCCGCTCAAAGGATGTCGAGACCAGAAAGATTTGTGTGTATGACACCATTTTGGATAGTGGAAATGATGCTAAGCAAGTAGGTGGAGATGTGAAGTTAGATCATGCGGCTGGTTCTCAATTCGACTCAACCTCCGGTGAAAATGCGAAAAAAAGAAAATACTTAAAGGTTGCTGGTGAGGTATGATCACATCTTTCGATTTGTTAGCACTTAATTTATGTTCCTAACTATTGCACTTCCCACTATGTGCTACTTTCAATCTGTTCTGGGTAATTCATTTTCCTTCAGTTTTCCCAGTGTTAGCATTCTTTAGGTGATTCTCTTCTTAGAAATATTGTGACTTGTTCATGTGATGGTTCTTCTTTAATTCACCATAAATGCTGACTTCTCTGGCAGCTGAAAAGTTGTTTGTTTGCTTGATATACAACAACAATATACCCAGTAGAATCCCACAAGTGGGGTCTGGGGAGGGTAGGGTAGGATGTATGCAGACGTTACCACTACCTCATAGAGGTAGAGAGGTTGTTTCCTGGAAACCCTCATCTCAAAAACCCATTGGCAGAATAAACTAGATATGACCCATACGTACAAACGATATAATTACACCGAAACAACAAATAATTACTACACATGTCATAAAAACACTACTACTCCACCCTACTATACCCCCATGACTTGATAACCACTTAACCTTACCAACCAATTAGCCTGCTATTCTAATTCGTGACCTCCACTTCTTTTTATCTAGGGTCATATCCTCAGTGAGATCAAGTTCCACCATATCCTGTCTGATCACCTCCCCCCAGTATTTCTTCGGTCTACCTCGAGCCCTCCGTGTAGCTTCTAAAACCAACCTCTCGCACCTCCTAACAGGAGCATCGGTACTCCTTCTCTGCACATGTCCAAACCATCGCAGTCTCGCTTCCCTCATGGAGCCATCTCTAGCTTTTCCCGAATGGTCTCATTCCTAATCTTGTCACTCATGGTGTGACCACACATCCATCTCAACATCCTCATCTCTGCGACATGCATCTTCTGGACATGTGCATTTTTGATTAGCCAACACTCCACTCCATACAACAAAGATGGTCTAACCACTACTCTATAAAACTTACCTTTGAGTTTAGGAGTATCTTCTTATCGCACAATACTCCAGATGCGAGCCTCCATTTAGTCCATGCTGCTCCAATACGATGTGTGACATCATCGTCGATATCGCCACTATTCTGGATAATGGACCCCAGATAATTAAAGTTTTCCCTCTTGGGGATAGGTTGAGTGACAAGCTTCACATCCAAGTTTGCTTCGTCCCTCTCAACACTAAATTTGCACTCCAAGTATTAAGTTTCGGTCCTGCTCAATTTGAATCCTTTGGACTCCAAGGCATGTCTCCAAGCCTCCAACCTATCATTAATTTTAGTCTGAGTCTCATCAATCAGTACTATGTCGTCTGCAAATAGCATACACCATGGTACCTTCTCCTGAATAGATCACAGAAGGCGATAGAGGTGATTTTATAACAAATGATATCGTTGATAAGAATTGTTTGGGAGACAAAACTCTTGGTTGTAACTATGAAATGGTCAAGGAACCTGGGAATATGTGTAGCAGCCGGAAAATATTCTGAATCTCCTCCCACCGTTCTTACCCGAGTTTTGGCTCCATTGTACATATCCTTAATCATCCTAATATATGCCATCAGGACACCTTTCGCCTCTAGGCACCTCCATAAAACATCCCTCGGAACTTTGTCATAGGCCTTCTCGAGATCAATGAACATCATATGACGGTCCTTCTTTCTTTCCCTATATTTCTCCGCTAATCTTCGAACAAGACATGCCGTCTCGAGATCAATGAACACCATATGAAGGTTCTTCTTTCCTTCCCTATACTTCTCCACTAACCTCCGAACAAGATGGATTGCTTCAGTAGTCGACCGCCCCGGCATGAATCCAAACTGGTTCTCCGAGATAGAAACTACTCTTCACACCCTCATCTCCACTACTCTCTCCCAGACCTTCATAGTATGGCTCAGCAACTTGATACCCCTGAAATTGTTACAGTTTTGAGTATCTCCTTTATTCTTGTACAATGGAACCATTGTACTCCTCCTCCATTCATCAGGCATCTTGGCAGTCTTCATAATAGAATTGAATAGTTTAGTCAACCACTCTATGTCATCCTTGACCATGTTCTTCCAAAAGTCTACTGGAATCTCATCGGGGCCGATTGCCCTCCCCCTCTTCATCCTACTAATAGCCCGTCTTACCTCCTCAACTCTGAATAGCCTGCAATAGCCAAAATCACGATGGTTTTCGGAGTGAGCCAACTTACCCAGGTCAATATCTCTATCTCCTTTTTCATTTAAGAGTTTATGAATATAAGCTTGCCACCTTAATAATGGAAGTGTCATCCACCAACACCTCGCCCTCCTCATCCTTGATGCACTTCACTTGGTCCAAATCGCGAGCTTTCCTTTCTCTTACTTTAGCGAGCCTATACAATCTCTTGTCCCCACCTTTATCACTTAACTCCTCATAATTTCCTTTCTCTTACTTTAGCGAGCCTATACAATCTTTTATCCCCGCCTTTATCACTTAGCTACTCATAAAGGCGCTCAAACGCTGCTGACTTAGCAATCGTCACCGCCATCTTGTTTGTCTTGGACTTGGTACATTCTCATGCATCTATAAGAACTATCTCCAATCTGCTATTGAACATAACTCACTCGCTGTTTTAAACATTGAAATTTCATATATTCCCATCTGCACTTTTTGTGTGACTATTCCCAATTATAGACATTCCCAAAGTCAAAAAAAGAAAGCTGACCTTTGATCAATGTCATAAATGCGCAGAGTGTCCAGACATTTTACCATGCTTATTGACTATTATCAAAATCATCAAGAGTTGACTATAATGCATTCTCCTCCTCCCCCCTCCAGAAAAGGAGGAAATGGTAGTAAGGATTTTAGTAGGTTTCTAAAGTTACTGATGCTGCAGCTGCATACTTTGTATAGAGTGCATTATCTGAAGTTACTGATGCCACATCTGCATACTTTGAATATTTATGTGGTTTTCTTGCTTGACTTGAGGATGGAAGGAAATGGACAAAGTAGAAGTTGGATTTCTGTTCTTGAATTTGTGTTTTAGTCAACATTTATTTGATAAGTTAAAGTTCTATTGATAAAGGTACCAAGATGGTACTGTTACAGTACTCCAGCTGCAGATACAAAACGTACCTCTACGAGTCACCTAACTCCTCTAGAAAATCCATGTATTGATCCAAACTTTCCACAATACTATTACACCAGAAATACAAAATTTATAAACATCTATTTTTAATGCATTGAACATTCAAAGTCATGTTTGTGTCTGCATGTCAGAACATTAATGTAGATGGATACAGTACAGTTTGCAGTTTGTCAGACATGAGTCTCTCTTTCTACGTTTTCATCAGCTGTGAATGTTGTTATATTTGATTCTGTTCATCTTGTGACAGAATGAGAATATTGGCAAAAATGAAAAGAAGCGAGGTCCTCTAACCAAGGAAAGCAAAGCAAAGAAAAAGGTGCACCGTCTCGTTCTCTCTTCATTTTCATTAATTTGTAAATGAGTTAATCATCCCATTACTGAATGCAGATGTTAAATCTGGTAGAATAATCTACTTATGCCCAGATTTTATTGGATCAAGTTTCTTTAGTGTGTCTCTATTTACAGGAACTTGTATATTTTGTAGGCCAAGCAGAGAATCAAACGAGCTGAACAGAGAATAAAGCTCGGAGTTAAAAGGCTGAAGCTTCCACCAGTGGTGAAACCAAAAGTCGTGAAATATTGCCGTCATTATCTCAAGGGAAGATGCTTAGAGGTAACTCAGAATCGTATAATATAGGGTAATATGATTTAGCAAATCTCTCAATGTCTCAGAGATCTGACCGTTTTCATTTATCTTCTGACAGGGTGAGAACTGCAAATTTTCTCATGATACCATCCCCTTGACAAAGTCAAAGGTCTGTTTTTGCTGCTTTTATTTTATTATACCATATTGTTGCAAGCTGTTTGCAATGCTAGGTGATTTGAAGTCCTGCTGTGATGCTACTGCTTACCTTACTGCCGAACTGAGAGTTGGTGCTTGGTACATTCTATTTGAAATAGCAACCAGTGAGTTGGAATGTTTACTAGCACTCCAATCATTGCCATATTCCGAAATCTTATTTATTTTTGAGGACTTTGTTATAACGAGACATAGAATTAGAAATAATCATGTAGGTCAACCCTATAAAAGTTATATCTGCTCACTTCCGTCTGGAATTAACAACTTAAAT
>DF358536.1:33750-65590 GCA_000787875.1 Solanum virginianum
TTCCGTCTGGAATTAACAACTTAAATCGGGGTGGGACCTTACTAGGTATGCATATTCCACATTTTAGGTATGCTTTAAATTATATATGTTGCATCATTTGTGTTGATTAAAATTAGTTTGTCTGGGATGGACACATGTCAATTTGAAATTGTGAGCTAGATCTGAGTGTCTAAGTATCGATTTTCTGTCTACTATATGCTTAGATTCTTATTGAGAAAGCAACTCGCCAAGGCATAAAATGCTTGCCGCAGTTTTGAGGCTACTGCCTTCTTTCATAGTGTCCAAGAAAAACCTTGTTTGGTGTTTTAAGTTCCAATTTTATGATTTTTGATTTGCAGCACTGTCAAGTTGTTCAGAAAAGGAACAAAAATTTATATCTCCTTTCCTTTAAAAGTATCCACTGTTGCTTTTACAAGTATTTGTTTCTATCATGTAGCATAACATCCCTGCTTCTACCTATGTTCTGGCTTCTAACTTTTGTCAAGATCTTTCCTCTTCAGCCATGTTGTCATTTTGCACGTCAGTCTTGCATGAAAGGTGATGACTGCCCATTTGATCATCAACTCTCCAAGTATCCATGCGATAAATATGCATCCCAAGGGTTTTGCAACAGAGGTTCTAGTTGTTTATTTTCGCATGAGGTATCTTCCTCCCTGCGATTCAGCTTTTAACTTTTCTAATTTCTCAGTTGTGCGCAATTTTTTATCTTCTTACATCTTTGGATGTGCATTTTCCTCTTTTATCTCAAGTTATTTAACAATTTCTCTCACTGGCTTATCTCAGATAACTGCTAAGACAGAGGCAGTTACAAGTCCTATTGCTTCAAACTCTTCGATTCAAGTAAACACAAATGGAATGTCGCATAAAGACGTTAACTCCACATCTAGTTCATCTGGGCTTGTTCCCAGTAATAGCACTGAGCGAACTGTATTAGAGCATGTGCGAAAGCCAGCTGCATTAGCGCCCAAAGGTATCACATTCTTATCTCGTGGGAAGTCTTTGCAAGGTGATGCCATAAAGCATGAAGAAGTTGGTTTATCCTCCAAGACAGATGATGTTGACAATATTCAGAAACCTCATGGATTTATGAAAGGAGCATCTACGATTCCACAGGGAATGAACTTCTTGTCCTTTGGCCGAGCACCTTCAGCTAAGCCCAGTGGTGAGACATTGTCAGGCATGCTTAATATGGATTATGGAGTTGATAAATTGCAGCTGGTTGACATGAAAGCCAAGTTAGGGAGCATCAATCAAATGTCTACTAGAACCGTTTCTGGTTCTGTACCTCGGGGTGTAAACTTCCTGTCAGTTGACAACGCAGTAGAAGATAGATCGCATCCTAGTGAGCGTCACAGTGCTGAATCACCCATTCAGAAGAGACAAAATATACCAAATACAACTTCCAGTGAAACATCGCTTAGGCAGTTGAGTTCTTTATCTCCTGCTGGACAGTCCTTAATCCAGTCCGCACAAAAGTCCAATGCGGAAATTGCCAGCTCCTCGAAGGCACCGTTCCTTGCAAATACACCGAGCCCTATTCAAAAGGCTCTTCAGTCAACTTTAGCATTTGCGTCTAAGTTTGACTTGGGAGTCAAGTATAGAATGTCCAATGGTTCCTGACATCAATCAGTCATAAGGCTGGAAGTTGTTGTTGTTAAGGCTGGAAGTTCACCGAATAGGTGAAGGAATTTAATGGCTTTCGACTGTGGTTATGGTAGTATGCTCATGCTCAATAAGCTATGAAGGCAGTCTGTATGTTTGAGTAATGAAGTTGTCAGTTGGTTCTTTCCTTACTCTTTCATGTGAGAAATGAGTTTATTTTAAAACCATAGAATAACAAATACATTCTCTCATCTTGAAAATATGACAAACTGAGCTAAAAACAACATTTTTATGGTCTGCTATTCCTTGACAATTTCTTGTGGAAGTACATAAAGTAAGTTTTGATGCTTGTTGGATTGAAAGGCTGGCTGCAGTGGTGGAACTAACAGCAAGGAAGGAAATGGGTTGAAGTGTATACCCTTCATCTGGAAATTATAGTGTGCTAATAGTGTAAAAATATAAATGTTCTTTTGTATATACAACTGTTGAATCCCTTAATATAAAAGAAGTTTCTTGATCTTGTATTTTTTTCATTTCTTTGATTTCCTTTGTTAGGATTCCTGACTCCAGCAATTAGTCAGTAGAACTGGTTGTTTCATTTTTTTCCCTGCTTTAGGCCTCATATGATGCTCATTACTAGTTGCCAAAATAGTATTTAGTTCACCTTGTCCCTCTAATGAAATTCTGGATGTACAAATTGTAACTTCTATCTTGTCTCTTGTACCCTGCTAAAGTTTAATTAAGTTTAGGTGTGTTAAAAGGCGTGGAGGTGGAAATACAGACGCTAGTCCCCTGGTCTTTCAATGTCACCAATATATCTTTTGTAGTTTCTTGTACTTAAATTTCTGTTACTACTTATTGTTTCTTGTACTTCGACTATCATATTGTTCTGTTGCTGTACTGTTTTGTTACTATCTTTTGTTTCGTGTACTTCCACCTTTTCTTTTTCTGAATTGTTTTGGACTGTTTTTCTTGAGCCGTGGGTCTATTGGAAACCTTTCTACTTATGAGATAGGGGTAAGGTTTGCATACATTCTACCCTCCCCAAACCCAACTTTATGGAGCTCTACTGGGAATGTTGTATTAATGTCTTGTATCTATCTTTTTAATGTGGCCAAAAGTGGAATCTCTGTCCATGTAGCGCTGTCTTTTGAGAAAACTGTAAGCGCTGTTTGCAAGTAAAAGGGCTTTTATGGCTGGTGCAGCTGATGATACTGGATATTGGTGGGCTTTTAGCAAGTCCCTGGCTGCTGCAGGTGTCGTTATTCTAGTTGGAACATGGGTGTGCCATTACTTGAAATTTACAATTCCTCGTGGTAATTCAGCTTAAAATCTCCTTATATCTTCAAAATGTTTTGATGTTTTTGCATTTCTTTCTAGGCTTTAAACATTTTTGCAAACAAGTCTGTGATGTGGGAAGTTTGATGAATCACGGGTGATGTTGCTGCACCTGTGTCGGATCCTTCAAAAATGCCTTACTTTTGAAGGAGTCAACAGGCCCTCGGTGACATTTTTGCAGAGTCTGAGCAACATAGGTGGTAAGAGTCTAAACTTGTGTTTCTTTAGTACTGCTGCAATAAAAGGGATTTATGACTTAACACATGCCTGAAGATGTAATTTCTAAGCAATGATATTATGATTGAATGATAGCCTTTATCGAGCTTTATAGAGGGGGAAGGAAGATCATAACTCATCATATGGTTATGTGATTTATATTTATTTTCATTGTGTTTCTATTGGATTATCCAAAAATAACCTCTTTGTCTCCACGAGGTTGGGGTAAGGACTACGTACGCTCTACCTTCCCCAACCCTACTTGTTGATTTCACTGGATATGTTATTGTAACTGCATTATCCCAAAACCTGTTTTTTCCTCCTGTGCAGATTAAAGCAAATAAGTGTTTTGCTGATTCTTCTAAGTGGACAGTTTTGGTATGTAGTTCTCTACATCCACACTTCTTTGTGCATGCTGAATAAAATGAACTCACTCAAACAGGGTTGTGCACACTAAAGAGCCAGAAAGTAAAAGAAGTAAAGCATGCTTCTTGCGTGTTCTTGAGGTACCTTTTCAGGGCATGAACTGCATACTGAGTCGAGGGTCTATCGGAAACCACCTCTATATCTTCGAGGCAGGAGTAAGGTATATTCTAACATTATATGCTATGTTTTAAATTCTATTTGGTATATCCTTTGTGTGAATTAAAATTAGTTTTGTCTAGGATCTTACTTTCTGAGTATCTATTTCTGTCTACTATATACTGAAGTTTCTTAGTGAGAATTAGGCAACTCACCAAGGGGTGGGGGCCATCCTCATTTCATTTCTATTTCTTAACATATTAACGATCAGTAGGTAGTCGAGTGTTGTTCCATTTCTTCTGAGCTTATTAGTAGCAGAGTTTAGCAATCACATAGCTTCTTGGTTTTCAATGTGTTTAACTTGCTTGCTTCATTTGCTTTGTATCTTGATATATTGCTGTCTTACATGAGCCATGGGTTTTATCATACCTGGCACAAGTAGGAATAAGGTTCAGGTGCAACTTACCTTCCTCAGACTCCATTCGTGGAAAATACATATTCTTGTTAAATAAAAGGGTGGGGGTAATATAATGAAGTTGACCACCTTGTAGCCACCTTTGACTATTTCTGCTTTTGTTTTTCTCAAATTATTTCTTAATATATAGATGTATTTGGTATAATGAGTATTAATTGACTATAAGCAATTGAAAATAACAACTTTATAATTTAATTAAACATGATGTAACCAACTGATAAGCTAGTTTTAGCTAATTTGTACCTCACGCAACTATATCACTATTTAAGTCTTTTAAGTTTCTAAATAATTCCAAGAATGTACATCACATGAAATAATACAAAAGAATCACTATCAACCCTGCATGTTTAAAACTATCAAAAAGATTTTTGCAGGGTAACTCAAATAAGGTAATTAAGAGGAATTGAAGTTTACCGGTTCTGAATTTGTTATTAAATGTATAGCTAGTTTTAGTTAATTTTTTATTTGTAATTAAAAATTCGTACATATTACTAAGCTCGTTAGAAAACATACCTAATACTATAGCTTCATCTTTGCCAACAAAGAGGATATATTATATGTTTTTTCTTCCATATTGTTAATTACTTCCTCCATTTTAATTTATTTTTCATGTTTTTATTCTAGCATAAGTTTTAAGAAAGTAAAAGAGATTTTTGAATCACGTGGTTTTAAATAAATTAATGATAAAAATCTGTTGTTGGGGCCTGGGGCTTCCATGTTGGAGGTCTCAAGTTCAAAACCTCTTGCCAGCGAAAGCAAAGGGTTTACCTTCTAGGTCGAGTTCGTTACGCCGGACTTGCCTAGTGTGGATTACTTCTCCTATGTGGTTTGCGAGTTATTGCATAGGAGCGGGGGTTTACTCTGTGTGCACCCAAAGGGTAGCGGCTACGAGTTTTCTGTCATTAAAAAAAAGGTCAAATGTATCAAACTGTCTTTTAAATTTGTGATCTTAAACGTGTTACGTGAAAAGTTGAAATGAAAGTAGCGAGTAACATCTTCTAGGGTCTTTCAAACAATCTCTTATTTTACACCAATTATATATAAAAAAATATATATGAAGTTTATGTACATATATTTTATAAATTAACTTTATTTAGTGTGTAAATCTGGTCCAATTATGTTTTTCTAATTTTTAATATTAGTGCTAATACTTTCCCTGATTCATTTCTTTTTTAAAAAATTATTCCAACGTGCAGCTGTTGCTTTATATGTTGGGGCTAGGAGATTCTCTGTCTTTATTGGAACTGGTCAACTTTGATAATGTCTTAGTTGTAAAACACAAAAAAAAAAAACCAGCACCAATTTGACTTTATTGCTTTTGTTTGAAATTCCTGTAGAAACACACCTGATTTGTCTTTTGACTTCAACACCCACAATTATTACATTTTTAAAAGCATATTCAAAGTACATATATTCTCATCATTTTAATTTTTGAGTCGAGAATATATCAAAAATAACTTTTTTAGGAATAACATATCATACATCACTACTTGAACTACATGAGGTATGTCACTGTTATTGTAATCTGCTCTCTTCATTTTCTTTTACTTATCACAATTTTTTTATTTAAAAATAAAATAATATGAACTTTGACTGACATTTAAGGATATATCATAAAATGTAGTAAGTCAAATTGACTTTTGAAAATCATAACGCATAACTTAAAAGAAGCAGAGTAAAATATATGGTATACTAGAAAGAATTTCTCTTCCCCATAAAAGTAGGGATTGTAGGAATTGGTCTTATGCACATTTTATTTTTTTCAAATTTCACTTATGATGTTATATCGAGTATTTTATTATCATTATTGTAATTTTAAAGAATATATAAGATTTGGGAGGGTATAAAATTTATGAAAACTCATGCTTTAAATATGTTATAATATTTTATCTTTGAGTTTAAAATGAATAATATAAAGTTAATTAAGAAAAGTGTGTCACGTAAATTAAATACGATGGAGCATTAATATTTGGGAGTCACAATCACCAATTGTGTAGCCAGGATCAATGCTTTAAGCAAAAGCTTTATTCCACATTTACTTTTTGGGAATTTTTACCCAATAAGTTGCCTTTTATCCTCAACGAATTTTACCTTTTATATCTTTTTTAATCACCTTTAATTTATATTCTGCCAATGATTTAGTGAGAATCTGAACCCCTTTTCCTAAATTGAATTTATTAGGAGCATGATTAATGGTATTTTAATCATGAATTAGTATGGTCCAAATTCAAACCTTTTGGGATTAATCAGATTCTGAAACTGGAAAAAACTTCAGTTTATTTGGTTAAGAAACATTATCAACACCAAATGTCTTATCCATAAAAAGAAAGAATGAAAAGATACTTTCCCTGTATTCACTAATTACTTTATTTAATTCTTTTCTATTGACGACGTCAATGTTAATATCTTATGACAAAGTTTACAAAAGGGGCTGAGATGATCAAAGTTGGAGTCATAATCAAATATAATATTTATTTGACGATGATCTTAGTAAAAAAAAAATTCCCCTAAGAGGTGAACTATCAACACCGATATTTTATCTATAACAAGATAACAAAAGGACTGGGATAGTTATGATCAAAATCATGATCAAACATAACATCTGTTAGATAAATTTAATTAAAAAATAAAATTATGCTTATAATGAAAAATGTTTGATTCTAATATTGCATATTCTAATTGAAAATGAATGGACCGTAATTGAATCACTCAAATATTATTATTTCATTTAGAAAGTAATCAACAATTTTAAATAACTTCCTTCCCATTAAATTTAATGCAATTTTTGTTTGATTTTTTAAAAAAAAAAAGATAATTCCTTTTAGTTATTTTATTAAATTTCATTGAAATAATATTTTAATTTTAAACTAATTTTTTTAAAGAAATAATGACTATTGTGTATCCCATACAAAAATAATAGTAATGACTACTTAATAGGAAATGATGCATTGCATTGGCATCCACCATTAGTCCGGGCAAGACACTAAATACCTTCTTTGGTTAAGAAATTAGCTATAATAAAATTTATGTTCAAATCCTTTTTCTATTAAATTTCAACCAACTCATATCCAAATTCCTACTATATATCTACTAGCTGTCAACCTAAAATCAGGTAAAATTGGAACAATTCTTTCTTTGAAAAGAAATTCACAAGAAATGTAAAATTTTTCAATGTAAAACTCTTTCTTTTTTTTTATAAAAAAAGGGGGCTTCTAGAGTTGATTTCCAACCAATAATTTACTGTCCTTCACGTAGCAAACAAGCAAAGCATCATCATTCACCCCATAACAACATAGCATGCAACCGTCGAATTGAAAATGATGCAAGAAAAATCAAACCACCATACGCAATTTACGCAACAAATTGATCATATCATATAAACCTTAAAAAGATATTTTTTATACATACTTTTTTTCATATATTTACAAAAAGTGAACTGACTACAACCATGACTCCACTCAACAACTAATAAAGGATTTTTTTTTTTTAAAGACTAATATCTCTTCATCAAAGCCGCCCATATTGACATTTTCTAAGCTGACATTTTCTAAACGACCCCAAAATGGACACAAAATCCTAATTTTTTGAGACTTCTTACTTACAACACCATTCCAAGAGGGTTTTTACTTTTTACCCACTTCTTTTTTTTACTAAAACTCCTAATTTTCTCTCATAATTATTTACTTGGGTTAATAACAACACAACTCTCATTTTTTTAACTTACAGACCCTTTTAAACATATTTACATTAGACAAAAGGATCTTTTTTTACCATGTTCAAAATTCATGTTTTTTCCTCTTCCTCCTGCTGATGCTAAAAACCAAAGGTTGATTACTCTTCCTTCATGTAAACAAACTTCAAATTACCTCTATATTTACTTGTCTCCTTTTCGAGTGTTGAAACTCGCGTTTTGATTAAGCCAGGGCAGGGATGCTGCAGTTACGGCGATCCCTGTCAAGGCAATCGAAGCCCTCAACTCTAACAGCTGGGTTGTTACCAAAATTCGCCCTCACGCATCCACCTTTTCTAGTGGATGCGGATGGGGACGAAGCCAGTCCGGATGGTATAGGAATCGCCCGTGGTGAAACTGGGGTTACCTTCTCATCCCCAAAACGTGCATCTTGAATTAATGGGTTAGATACTCTGCTCGGCGGTGACCCACAAAAAAATGGGGGCGACGAGGCTACCTGTGCAGCAGATGATTGATCAGCACCACCACTACCACCCTGTAACAAAAAACAGAATCAGTAATCAGTATCATGTTCAGGACCCGATCCTGTTCGGGTTATAGCTGATTATAAACTGATCGTAAACAGCTGATAAGTTTTGTTACAAATCATTTTCGGAATTTGATCAAAATTAAGTGAGATTCATTCTAAGCCACTCAAATTACAGAATAATATTAACCAATCTAACACTTTACAGTGACAAGTACATGATGCTTCACGCACTTGGACAAAAGCCCTTTTCAATATGTCCACACAAAGTTCCCTCTATTTCTCTTTCATTTTACTTGAAACACTTGGACAATGGCCTTACCCCTAACTTGTGAGGTCAAGACGACCTACGATCTACTATTATATTATATAAGTAGTAACAGAAAAGCGACGAATAAACCTACCTTTGCGAGGATGATATCCAGTAGTTCAGCCCCAGCTCTTGAATCACATAGCTCCTGCTGATGGCTGTTGAACAAACAAAGAAAAAATTAAACTAAAAACCAAAACGAAAAAGCTTCAGGAAACTAAAAGTAATCAGTGATAGGAATTGTTACCTAACATGCCATCTGAGAGGTCTGATAGGTTCGTTTATGGTAGCATTCAAAAGTCCGATACGCCGTGGCTTGGGGCAAACCACGGCGTCCTTTTTATCAGAAACGGAGCTCCACATATCTTCACAGGCAGCGAAAGCACCTTGTTGAATTGCACAGTGATTCATCTTCTCTTTAGCTTGATAATAAGATCTAATTGAAAGGAAAAAAAACTGTTTCGAAAGGAAAAAATGAATTTTAGTATAGAAATTTTTTGCAGATCTGGAGTAATTACTAGACTAACTATAAAATTTATATGAACTATGTTAAGGAAAAAAATACAGATCTGGACAAATAATTAAAGGAATCAAGAGGCGGAGAAACGCATGAGAGTTTTTTGACCTTTTCGTAGAGAACAAACGAAGAAGCAGAGCCAGCAAAATCAGAAATTAGAGCTAAAATCAAACAAAAATTTAGCGGAGAAATTGAAGCTGTATTTAATTGAAAAACTAGAGATCTTAATTTCTTCATAGATCTATGCTTCCTCCTCTTTGATTTTTCAACAAATTACGTAAGCGCAACAGACGGAAATTCAATTTAACAAATCAAACCTAGAAAGCAATTTTCACACAAAAAATTACTGCAACTAAAATTAATTAATCAACTATCAGCTATAAATTAATTGGACAATTTAGCTCGAAAAACAGCTCAACCACTCGATTTTCCACATATTTTACAAGTACTTTTCAATCTATATTTCGCATCAAAACACAAGCTCAGGCAACTTCTTCCCAGAACCGCATACAACACACGAAAAGCAATTTCCTCAACAAAATCATACAAAAAAATTTAAAATCTGTGGAAAAAGAAAATCGTAGCAAAACTGAAACACCGTAAGCAAAACAGTTTCAAAACAGCTGGAAGACGAACAAACCATCAGCTCACCAAAATTTTCCCCAAAAGAAGGCATAAAACACACGAGAAAAAAATTCTCCAGCAAAATCATAAAATTACTAACAAAAATCTTCAAATAAACTCAAAAAATTGCTCCGTTTTCAAATCAACTCAAATAATCACAACAAAATTAAAACTCCGTAGTATAGATAAACTAATCATTTCCAAATCAGCTCGAAAAACCGAAAAACGAAATTGAAACACCGTAGCATAGAGATTTCAATCATATCCAAATCAGCTCGAAAAAAACAAAAAAATAGCAAAAAAACAACGAAAATTCAGCAATCATAGAGAGAGAAACTTACTTGAGCAAGCTGTACAGAATAGTGAAGAACGTTGTTCCTGTGATAGCAGAATTTTTCAAAGAAGAATTTATAATTAAAGAGAAAAAGAGAGAGAGATAAAGAAGCAACGGTCAGTCTTTTAGACAAGAGTAACGAAGGATAATAAGGAGAAGCTCTATGACTTTATATAATACAAGAGGAAAGAGGAAAATATCAAAACTTTTTTAATATATTTAAATTAATTTTATTTAATTTTTTAATAAATTAAAAAAAGGAAGAAAGAGAAAACTCGTGTATTGGGAGGCAAGATCTGCAACACCTGCAAAATGTTTTAATTAAAAGGAAAAAGAAATAAAGAGAGAAGAAATTAAATAAATTATGTGTAGATTTTTTTAAAATTTAAAATCAATATTTTAATGGGTCATGCAGGCGGTGCTTCCCCGCGAGAAATCTCATCGTTTTTCGTACCCACTTCCTAACTAAAAAATTTATTTTTGTTTTGTTTTATTTTATTTTATTCTTATCAACTTTATTTTTTTAATTTTTATTTTTATAGCAATAATAACATATAATAATAATAGTGATCAAAACTTTTTCACCGTTAATTAAGGTCTTGAGTGCGAATTTGAGTATGAAATCATCTTTATTAGAGAGCATTCTACCCTTTTCGGTACAGAGTCAAATTAGTCGAGCTTTATGTCGGTACCGGAGATTGAATGAGAAACCCCCAAAAAAGTATATTCAGTTAAATTTCACAAGTATAATTTGGAGAGAGGAATCTATATGTAGAGTTTATCATTATTTTTTAAAGATAAAAAGATTATTTTTTAAAAATCCTCATTCGAGTACGATAAATTCAAATACAAAAAAGGAAAAATAGTATAAAAATATAGCAATTACATTGTAAATAATAAAATAGTGTGATAGTTTAGGAGCAGAGAGAGGAACATATATATAGACTTTATCATTATCTTTTGAAGATAAAGAGGTTAAAAATTCTCATCTGAATGATAAATTCAAGTAAAAAAAAGAAAAAAATAATATAAAATATAGTAACTATACTATAAATAATAAAATATTATGAGAATTAAAATACAGTAACTAATAATACGAAAATATTAAATATAAATATGATCTATATGCAAGCACTTGAACTTAATTTTATTATAATATATAGGTTTAAGCTTTGAGGGTAATATGTAGATTTTAACCTTTCTTAAAATAATTGAGTTTGATAGCTCAACAATCAAGGTGAGTTTGTTGTACTGAATGGTCATGAGTTTAAATCTCCCTGTCTAGTAATTTTGATGTTATAAATAAGTCTTTCAAATTCAAAAATTATAATAAAAAAAAATAGAGTTTTAGTCCAGATCGATAGGAGGTCAAGTCGGTGAATTGGCTTAATCAAACAAGCAATTGATTTATTAGGGTTATTTGAGTTGAGAGTCTTTCAGAAATAGATTTTTTTTCTCTAAGAGTTAGTAGGAAGTTCTGCACACATTCTTCTTTGATCCTTCCCTAGACTCCAGTTGTAAAATTTCACTAGATATATTATATTATATTATTGTGTTATTGTTGCTGTCAGGATCATCGTGCATGTATACTTTCACTTGTATATGTTGATCTGTATTTGTATATATGCGAGTTGTGATTATCTAAACACATAAATAAGTACCATCATATATCAATGATCTTAGACTACATCAATAAACAAAATCGAACCCAATATCAAAATCAAATCATAAAGCAAAAAAAGAATTTGATTTTACTTACTTTGATATTAAAAAATAAAATTGAATTATACTTGATTTAACTTGATTTTAAGTTTAAAAGATCAATCTGAAATCAAATCAGTAATAGTACTAGTAGTATTTTCTATTAGATAGATCAATAATTACTTTTTCCTATCAATATTTTCTCAATCAAATTCATTTTATTAAATTTCTCTAATATGTTTTATATTTTTGATGTAAATTTAAATTTCTCTAATATATTTTATATTTTTGTGTGATTTATTATCAACCATTTAGCTAACAACCAACATGGTCTATGGTCCTAACTTCAATTCTAACCGCTAACGGGTACGTCAGCTTTATGTACTCTCTGTCAGAGGAACCCACGTGGCATGTCGGACTACGACGACGTATTAAGGTCGGCGTTCCATTTTCGGCTTTTATTACGTCGGTCAAATTTATTTAAACTCAAATTTAATTAATTAAATTAAATAAGTATGATATCATTAAGATAATATAGTAAATCTGTAACATTTAAACATAGTAAATTACTCCAATTAATGTCGTTTGGCTATAATATACTTGAGTTTTTTAATTTTTTTTAAAAAGTGAGAATTAATGTTGTGTTATGTAATTTGTTATTACTTAAGCAAATATATTTGACTCACATCTAAAGTTTTAAAAAAATATATAAATTAGAATTTGAGTCTACTCTAGTATTTGAGAATTTTTAAAAATTTAAAAATTACTCTAACTTTTATTATACCCATCATTTAAATTTTAGATTAAATTTCAATCCTAATTTGTCGTATAAATTTTATACCATTATATACTATTAAATGATAATGTTATTACTAACAACGATCTCAATTTTATATATATTTCAAATTGTGTTTCAAAAAAAGTAAAGACAAAAAAATTTAAGTGATATTTTGTTGATTACTATCACGTTTGGGAAGATAATTATATAACCTAGAAAATACAATTACTTTGACATCAGAGAAGATGAAATTGTATTTTTTTCTCAGCCGCCATATAATTTATGATTGACAAATATTGCTCCAAAAGCGACCCTCTTAAATTTACGTTTTTATTTCAACTCACTAGCTATTTTAGGAATATAATATGCTTTATATCCTTGATTATATGTTGTGGAACTCACTTAATCATTCATTAGTATTAGTAAAAAGACTAAATACGTTCAAAGTGCAAAAGCTACGTTCAAAGTGCAAAGATACAAAGCATATTATATTCCTAAAATAGCTAAATAAAAACGTAAATTTAAGAGGGTCATTTTTGGAGTAGTATTTCTCAATTATGAATTATATGGCGGCTCGAAAAAAATACGATTTCATCTTGTCTATTATCAGAAAGAAATTATATTTTCTAGGCTATACAGTTATCTTTCCTGACGTGATAGTAGTCAACAAAATAGCACTTAAATTTTTCTGTCTTTGCTTACTTTTTTTTTTTTAACACAATTTGAAATTTATATAAAAGTGAGATCTTCTCACTTATTTTTCATTAAAATAATTTTTCTTCATACCAAGCACACACTAAATACATAATTAAATATCATGATATATATATAAATATATATACACATGTACTAGTTCTATATAAATGAAACATGATAGGATTTGGTCAAATTAGCACCCATTTTTAAAAGTGTTTTAATCTCATATTAGAGGGCGATATGTATGTCTAACGCTTAAGAGGGTCGAGTGTATACAAGTTTTAAGTCCAATTGAGGAGATCGTGACCTTAAACGAAGTGATAAAGTACATGTTGTGCACAGATTATACAGTAAAAGTAAAGTAATAAAAAGAATATAAAGTACATGATCCCCCAGTATAACTAAAGGCAGTCTCTTATCCTACACCAGTGCATAATTTCATTTGAGTTATTACTTCATATACAGTATTTCCTGCCTTACATATTTAATACATTATCTCGTACTGACGTCCCTTACAGGGGACCTGTATTTCATGCTGCAGATACAAGTGCTAGTAGCTCTCCCCAGTAGGAGTACAAGATATGCAGCTGCTGTTACCAAGCTCCAGGTTGCTTCGAAGCTTTGTGTCTAGAACTTATATTTTTTTATTGTATAGTTAGTCGAAGCGGGGTCTGTCCCGACCCTTGTCAGATACTTTTCCTTATCTAGAGACTTTGTAGATTATGTAAATTAAAGTGTGGTCATGTCTCATATTTTAGACAATATGATTCCAACGGCCTAATCATATGCATTTTTTTTTGGCTCTTTATTACTATTTACTTTCTGAAAGCATGTGGAATGTAGAAATCCCTTATAATATGTATAGAAAGCGCATGGATTCAGGTTGGTTCTCCCGAGCCTTATCGACAACGAGTGTCAGTCCGCCTTAATAGGACTTTGCGCGTGACATATATATATATATATATTATGATGGGATGATTCAGAATTTTTTTGATTGAGGCATTGCATTATAAATTAACTTTGGCTTTTCGTCTATCGAAAGATTTTTCTAAAAAATATTTTAATTTATTTTGAGAAAAATAAATTACGGCACAGATAACTATTGAAGGATCATCACCAAAGTCTCCATTTCTTTTATTCAATCTTGGTAACATACAATTTTGTGCATATTTTGAGTAATATAGTAAGTAGTATGAATTTAATAGCTTTTGTTTAAAATTTGTGTATGCATTAAATTTCTATTAATTAATTATAAATATTAGATTATTATTATGGAGCAAGTAAAAACAAATATATATTGACTCAGCTTTTAAGATTAGATTGTTATTTCGGTGTCAAGTCATATTATATTAAAAATTATTTTTTTATTTTATATTTAATATATTCTGTTAATAGTGCTTGATTCTTGAGATCAAGGTTTCTTGAAAATAACCTTTTTATCTCTATGAGATAATAGTAAGACTTGCGTACATTTTATTCTCGTCACATCTCACTCATAAAATTTTATTGAGTATGTTATTATCATTTATCCCTCGTATCGAACGGAGTGGTTTAAGTGGAAACAGGAAAGAACATGTTTGGTGATGTACACTGTTTTCTTTTTCTTCCTTTCTATTTCTGTGTATACGCCGTTGGATTAGCCACGTTTCGAATTCTCCATTTTTTTACTTTTTTTATCATTTCATATTAATTTAATATATATATATATATATATATATATATATATATATATATATATATATATATATAATATCTTTGTAAATAATGTATATATAATAGCTTTGTAAATAATGTATTTATATCCTAAAAAATTATAACATTTTAATGAATGAAAGAATAAATATAAAAAAAAATTTGAATAATTATTTTAAATTTATAAACCATTTAACTATTTTAGATAGTGAAAAAAGCTTCAAAATTAAATTAATATAGAATGAAGGAGTATTTTTTTGTTTTTATTTTTTTAATATTCAATATTTATATTAATTTTTTTTATATTCACGTATCACATGGTTCATTTCTATAAATGGTGCTTATATTATGATTTTTTTTAAAAAAATTTCAAAACTCAAATCAAAACCTTTAATTAAAAATGAAGAGATACAAATTATTCCGCTGTAATAAGTTATTTCTTACATTAACTATAACTGACCACTGCCTTTAATTCGAATCTTTTAATTTATCTCATCTTCGTTTCCTTTTAATTTTTTTTGTTGGGAACCCTAGTGTTTCATTATTTATTTTTATTTTAAATTTACTGTCAGAAATTATTAAAGTCAAATATATTTTTTTATTATGAGATTGATTCAAATATGTCTTTATTTATTGATGACGAAAAATTTTCAGCATGTAAAATATTTTTTTTAAAATGATTAAATTTACTTTTGAAGTATGTGAAATGATTCAAATTTGCATAATACAAAATAATTTTTATATAATTCAAGGATAAATTTGAATTATTTCACATATTTTTTCATTTTATTTCAACTATCGTTTTAATTTTTTTCAATTCCAATTAGTTTTGAAAAATAAGTCACTTACTGTTTCCTGTTTTAATGAGACAATAAAGGAAATTATTGTGCTACAAGTTGATTAAATTTTATTGAACATTTAACTTTTTATGTTGTGCTGTTTACAACTGTCTTTGTACTTGAAATGAATTGAACAACAAATATTCAAATAAAATTTGGCTCTTAAAAATTATGAATATTAATTAAAAGTTGCTAATCTGTGAGGCTAGTTGGCAGATTATTCAACCAATTATTTTGTCTACATGATATTAATTCAATTCTTAGACCGTACAATTATTTATAATAATATAAACCTACGTTATTAATTATGTTTAATTAAATTGCAGCAGAGATCTAACATGTTTGGGACCTGTTATAAGAATTGTCTTTCTTTTTTCATATTCACGACTGAATATTTAAGCGTGAACAATATAAGATGAAAATTTAATATTAAATATATAAAAATTACTATAAAACTAATTTTAATATCATAATTGAAAAACTAAAATTATATAAGGTGATCAAATAATCATATCGACGTGGAATAATCAACGAGATCTAGACATAATTAAAAAAAATTATCAAGTTTGGATCATTTATGGTAGTAAGTGGAGCCATGTTTTATATTTAGAGAAATTATATATTAGTCAAACATTCATATTAAATTAGAAAGTAGCAGAAAGTGCACAAACACCCAAAAACAATTTAAAAACTCAATTATAATCTTAAATTTTTGACAAAGTCCAATTTGGCACTCTTTAACATATCAGGAGTAGTCTGATTTAAAAAAAATATATAAACAAAGTAAATAATAATAGAAACTTTATTCCTAATTATTTGTGATTTTCCAACATGATCGATTAACTCATGGGATTATATGGAGACTAATTGCGTGTCATTTATTTATGATTACCAAAGTTCATTATTTTCTTTAATTTGTATGCGTCTTCAAACCTACATACATGTAAAAATAGTAAACCAGCTCATAAACGAGTAAATGCACTAAATCACGCTACATACAATCATCTGCATTAACTTCATATTCGTCTCATCGAAATATTGATTTTGACACCAACTGTTGAACTAAAACAAATTATAAGTAATTTTTATTATACTATAATATTATCCATTTTTAAATAGGATAATATCGATCAACATGTTTATGATTATCAAAATTCACTATTTTCTTCAAATAGTAAACCAGCTCATAGACGATTAAAGACACTAAATCATATCACACACAATTATCTGTATTAACTTCATACTCGTCTCATTGAATTATTGATTTTGATATCAACTGATTTGTCTTTGAACAGGCCAATATGATATCAAATAATTAAATAAAAAGTATCCCCTATTTACATAAAGTTAAAGATAAAACAACTTGGTCTAATTATGTACAAATTAATACCTTGATTATAAATAGCATAGGAGAGGCAACATAATGAGTTTAATGAGAAATAATGGGACCCTATAATGAAGTATTTTTGAAGGAAATCAGAATGAGATTTGTGGGGGAGCCCTCCAAAAAAGCTTGAAAGAACATGTTCTCTTGCCTTTTTATCATTGGAAAAAAGTACTTGGGTGTCTAAATTGATATTTTAAATAATTTTTGGTTTTTAACGTTTTCTTTTTTTAAAAAAATAAAATTTGAAAGTGTTAGAAAAAGTAAAGAAAAAAGTAAAAGAAGCCAAAAATGGAGTGTTTTCAACTTATGATTTTTACTATCTCCATTCTCATATTAAGTGGTATCTTCTATTTTATACAGTAATTAAGAAATTATTAATAAATCGATTAACTTACTATTTGCCCTTTGCTCATTTTAATTAGCTTCTTGAAATTTTTTTTTGTACCTCTTCAAAAATTGTTTAAACTTATAAAGGTCATATTAATTGTAGGAATACAGAAATCCCACAAGTAGGGTCTGGAGAGGGTAGAATGTACGCAGATCTTACCACTACCTCATAGAAGTAGAGAGACTGTTTCATTAATTGTAGGAATAAAATGGAGAAAAAATTAATTAATTGTATTATGATTTTATAAGTGTTTGAATAATCTAGAGCAAAAATTTGTAGTAAAATATCCATCTAATATGAAATCAAAAAAAATAAATTTTAACTTATAAGTCACTTTTAAAAAATTCATCCAAAGACTCCCCAAACAGATGGCAACAAGGAAGAGATAAAATACCTAGTCATCATTTGCACTTTCCACCACTAATATTTTTGGTGCTTGTGGAGCGTGAGTGATCCACTGGATCTGCATGTATTACAAAATTTGTATTGAAAAATTTCACATTAAATTCAAATTTATTTTTAATAGAGATAATTTTGATTAATATTTAAAGTTTAAATTTAAATTTTTTTGTTAAAAATAAAGAAATAATATTTATTATTCTATCATAATATATTCTTGCCGCCTTCGCCTTATATATTTGGGTGACTATATTCAATTAATCAATAATAAAACAAGAATTTAGAATTAAATTTTTTCTAAGTTAATATTTTATAAAGAACGTATAAAAGAATAACACACTTGATGAATAGAGACAGAGAAAATACTAATAAGTTAACATTAGTATGTTACTATTTCCTAGAATTTATATTTACAACTTTTAAATGTGACAAAATATTATTGATAAGGTTTAGAATTTAATTCTTATTTATATTATGTTTGAATTTTCTTCCTAATCTAATATCAACGTGGACGGCTTAATTTGGTTTTGAATTATCAATCAAAAGTAGAAAGAAATTGCCAAGACGTTTAAGTTTTAATTTAATGATTTTTTTTTCCATGTTTTAGTTTTAATTGTTAAGTCATTATCATTGATATCTTCAATGATAAACCATGTCATACTTAACACCAACCAAAAAGAAAAAGAAAGAAGAAGAAACACAATAAAACTTTGTCCTACTATGTCACTTAACCCAAACAAAATTATCATTAAATAAAATTCTCAAGTTTAGTCTTAACTTAAGCTTGACTAACTAAGACAATGTCTTTGACAAAATATGAGAAAATATCAAAATGACCGAGTTGGTTGGGCATGTGATCTAAATAGGGATATCATGTTTGAAATCCTATACAAGCTTTTTCGATTGAGCTTATTGCACGAGATTTGCCTAGTGTTGTTATACTTTTCTGGTGTGATATGCAGACTATGACATATTAAAGCGAAATTTATCTTGTGTACAAACAAAGAATAACAATTACGAGTTCTTTTTGTCTATATATTCAAACACCTTCTCATAAAATGAAAAGAAATTAAGAAAAGTTTCAAAAGTATGATGTGCTAGTCAATAAAGTACGTTGAAAAGCATGATGTTTTATGTTCAAATTTCAGCATACACAAAATTATTAGGTGATTTATTCTATCTGTCCAAGCTGATGAAAGATAACAAATACTCCACGATATTAGTCACACTGTCCAAAAGCTCTTCTGAATACCATAATTATTTTTATGTTTTCTTTTTTAAAGACTCTCATGACAAGAAGAAAATTCCAATGATTAAATAAAGGTAATTTGATAATAAAAGGAGACATTTTTTTGCTTGGCCCTTTGATTGTTTCATTAGGTGAAGGAAAAGACATATCATAGTAATGATCACATGCTATTGCCTTTGAGTCATGCTTAATTTCCTTAACAATGCAAACAATAAGTTTGGCTCCATTTCCTCCATACTTGTAGGGTTAAAAAAAGTCTACTAAATATTGTGTAATTTTCAATTCCTATATTGAATAATAGATTTCCATTTAATAATAAGTTAGATGAGGCTATCAAAGTTTGGCCACTACAAAATTGTGTCCCTTAAAAATCTTTGGTGGGCATGCCTATAATGTCCTAACAAACTTTCTTGTAATGTAGGGCAAAGAGAAAAAAAACACAATAATTGTAACTAAAAGACATTATCTTTACCCTTGAGGGTTATCAAATTTTAAATGACATGATGTAATATAATCTTGTTGCTTTAAAAACAATTTACCTCTTAAGGGTCATGTAAAATCCCTCTAGAAAAAGCCATTCTTCACTACTCATAGCTAAAATGCTGAGGATTTTTCAGATCATTAACACTTTAAGATATATCAGTATGTCGCGAAGAAATATTATCTTCCCTCATTTGACACCTATTTAGTAACACCAATTCCCATTTTATCCTTATTAATTCTCGCTTAATATTTTATTGTGAAGAAAAGTCAACTAAGTATTAAAGTGACTTTAACAAAAATAATTTGGTAAATATAACAATTTTTTTTTTATTGAACTCAGTGTTTGTGCTCAGTCAGACGATATGATGTAAATTAGGACGGATTAACAAAAATAATTTGGTAAATATAACAATTTTTTTTTTATTGAACTCAGTGTTTGTGCTCAGTCAGATGATATGATGTAAATTAGGACGGAGGTAATAGTAAATTATGTATCATTAGTTTTTCAATTGTTTTGGGTTCTGTTATTTCCTCCAGATGCATGAACTAATTAACCTTTTCTCCAAATGGTATATTTGTGATCTAAAGAAAAGAAAACCCATTAAAAAAAGAAATGATAATTTATTTGTCCTTTCTCAATTAAGAACAATTATTTTCCAAATTATTTAGAGGAATTCTGTCAATTTGTAATTAAAGTAAATTCTAAAAATTAAGCCATGTGCATTGCATCTAAGCAAAGATAATATATTTAAAACAATGTGAAAACTTAAGTTGTGATAGCAACAGCAGAAGACTGCTCTTACTTTTTTTAAAATACTGTGAAATTTAATTAATATATTCTCAAAGTTTGAAAAATTGCATTTTCACCAACACCTATCATCTGTACCATGCCTACATTGAATGAAACAAATTATTATTATTATTATTCTTTTATGATGAGATCAAGGCCAATTTGAATGTATCTCGACTGTATTATCGTATATCTGCTAGTCTGTTGCCTCTTACTAGTACAGTATCGTGTAATTCTGTCCGTCAAAACATACGCACGAGGGAAGAAATCAACTAGCATCTTTTGTTGAATATTAAAATCTAATGATGAAACTGTAACTTTCTTGATGTAATCTTTGGGATGAAAAGTAAGATGTTTGACTTGTCAAAGAGTAGGATTGGTCACTTCTATCTAGAAAAGCTGAATCACAAGTTGACTTTCTTACGTTTGCATTGCTTCGCTGTTATTATTACTGCTTCTTTTCATCTCTTCCCGAGTTGAGGATTTATTGGAAATTACCTCCCTACTATCACAAGGTAAAGATAAAGTCTACTTACAAACTATCAGCCTCCAAAAACCATAACTATTGAAATTATACCGAATTTGTTGTTGACCAAAAAATTTACTGCCTATTTCTGTAAGGTGGACGACTGTTTATGTTAATTTCTCTTTTTTGTTCTACTGGCATTTGAATCTTGGTATATATCTAAGGTTTGCACACCTTCATTGACCACGAGATCACCTTCATCGATGCTTGAATAAAATCTATGTTGCTCGGACTCTTCAAAAGTATCGATGGGTGCGTGTCGAATTCGCAAAAATAATGTATTTTCAAAGAATCCAAGAGTGCGACATTGAAAGTGAAAAGTCCCCACGGCTTAGAATAAAACAAATTTATCATAGTGTGACATCAGAATAAGATGCAAAGAAAGAAGCCTTAAAAGATAGAGAATCCAATACTTTTTGAATGCTGCTTTACATCTCTTTCTTTGAGTGATGACAACATCGAACAAAAAAAATTGTGTGGCTAACATAAATTTGACTTAAGCAGAAGAGGGGTCAGGTAAGTCAGATGTAGCTGCTTTTTTCTTTGCAAAATATTCCTCAGCTCTAGCAAGGTTCTTGGCAACTGATGGTTTAACCCATTTCTTTCTGCCTGGTAGAACTGTCAATGAACAACCAGCAGCCTCTAGTTTCTCCTTTGCTGACGATGAAAAGGCGCGGGCCTTAAAGTTGAGCTTCACGCTTAGCTCACCACTGCCTAAGATCTGGAAACGCAGATATTACAGAAGTTAATGCAGATAGGCGATAGAAAAAAGTACGTTATACAGCCTATGAATCATCATATGAACCAAATTCCTGCACAAAGAAGCTGCATGAACTCAAAAGAGTTTGCTTACAATGCATTGGATGATATATTCGGACAATTTCTACAATCATACTCCCCACATCATATAATCGGGAGGCAGAACGAAGTACACAACGATGAGTTAGTACTTGGAAACTAAATTGACTAATTTAGCTGGCAGGCAACAGGAAGCTTGTCAATCATGATCAATTAGATGTCCAAACACATCCTATCCTGAGAGGAAGACATACTCGTCACCTTAGTAGTTTCGACCAATATTATATAATTGACAATAAGCTACAAATCAAACCATAAAGCATTTCTACCTTTTTATTAGTCGCACCAATGCTTTCTAAAAACAAGGTGATTTCTTCCCATATGTCAAGAGAAGGTATCCCGTGCAATCAGTCGAGGTGCACCAGACTGGTGCGGATACCACGGTTAATAAAGAAAAAACGAGAGATGGATTTTGTTTGACAAGAAAAGCCAATTCAGCAAACGCAACAACCTACTGTGGCACGGTGGCAAGAAAGTATACAATACTATCTTCCAAAATCCAGTCAACAGGGTGGTTTTGGTAATTGTCGTCTATATGAGGAATTGTATGACTTTATTTGTCAATAAAAAAAGAGCTTATTCTTGGTCAAGTAAAGAAATAGAATACTACGGAAAACATCAACACCTCATTTTCTCTACAGCTAAGCGAACCAACTGGGGAAGCCACTATCTAGGTATCAAGAACCGATGAGAGGAATCTCAACTACACCAAAATGTTCAATGGATATATTATGGTTTGAGAAAACTACGAAAGAATTTGTGCACAGAATCACATCAAGAAAGCTCGACTTCTAACTTATATTCTTTATTCTTTTACAGTAATTTTCCATAAAGAAAGCACTACACCTTTATCTATTTACATTAACCCATAACTCTAGGAATATGTTACTACACGTTGTAATGACTTCTTCCTTTTTAACAGTGTCATATCGAAATGGACGGAATAATTTCTTGTTTTAGCGTCAAGCATTAAGTGTCGTATCACAATTAACTTTATCGATCAATTATGTGTTAAGATATTAGCCATGAACTCATGTCAGAATAGCAGCTTTGTGTTTTCTTCTTCCTCTTTCCTTTCCAGGAAAATGCAGCTTCATCGAGTGCAACTAGTCATGATGTCCCATGTAATTCCAGCTTTCCAGATTAATTGACTTGTTGATCAAGTTACGGAATAAGAAAATAACTGTTCACTGATTAAATGTCGATGATTGGAACCAACAAGCAATAAAATAAACGTAATTGTACCTTTAGTGGAAGTCTCCTTTCTCTCCCTGAAGGATTTATTAAACCCTTCTGCTTGAGTGACTCAAGTGACACCTCTTCCCCTTCTTGAAATCCCGCCTCTTCTATATCCTTCAAATTCACAGGTAAATATTTGGGAAGTCCAGCGTGCATGCCTTTACAATGTTAAGATGCTCAGATTAGCTGGATATTGGCAGCATAACATATGAATACATAACAATGCAATACCGTACATTCATCTGACACACTGCACGAGGTAAACTAATGTGCTTTCAGTAATGAACTGGATATGTTTACGTACATGCATATATTAGCATGATAAACTGAAATGTGAGACAGGGAACAGTTCCTTGACATTGTAGCACCAGCAACAGTAGAGAAAGAACTTTTTTTTCTTTTCATTGGATAAGTTGAAAAGCTTTTAAGTTCATGCTTCTATCCAAATCTTTTTAATAACATCAAAGGTGCAGAAAAGTAGTTTAAAGGTTACCCAAAGGGATTCCATGCCTATAAAACATAAAAAGCAACAAGCAACTTAAACTATGCAGCACCTCGCTCATTCGACAAATCTACAGACCTTGTCAATAGTAGAAGTCTCATACTGAATCCACCGTTGCAGCAAATGACAAGTAGCAGTTTACATTTTTTAGGCAAAAAGTGATTGCATTGACTGATGAGACACTAACTTATAAGGAAAGTAAATATTCCAGGTTTAGAACAATGACTCAAGCATCCTTAAGATGCAATCAATCATATATTACGACACAGGAAGCCCTTGTTTGAATGACAGTTCCTAGAATGCTATTAGTTTTGCTGTAAAACTTTTTGGTTAATCTTTGAGCTGGTTGGGTGCTAGCACATTCTCTCATATCGACACTTCTCTTTCAGTTTAAATAAGGGGTAACAGTCTTAGGATTATTGCATATATCCAAGCCTTTTGTGGATATAGTTATCAAGCATTTGTGCTGACACAAGGTAGCATGTATCCTGTACAATTAAGTATAAGCATGGTGGCCTCGA
Organism: Solanum virginianum; assembly: GCA_000787875.1. Classification (NCBI taxonomy): domain Eukaryota; kingdom Viridiplantae; phylum Streptophyta; class Magnoliopsida; order Solanales; family Solanaceae; genus Solanum; species Solanum virginianum. The sequence continues at coordinate 57,954 of DF358536.1, forward strand.
ACACCACAGTTATGGAAAAAAACACATAGTCAAGCTCAAGTTATGAATTCTATGACAAACTAAATGCACCTATCCATAAACTCTTCAATGCTAAACCATAACGCTGCCAAAGGACACAAAAATGAATAATAAACACGGAAACATTGCATCGAAACAAACTAAGAGTACGTAAGGCAGAACAAATCGACAACTCCTTAAACTTGTCAGTATATTTCATTAAGACACTCGAAATATGACATGTTCCAATCGAGCACATGAACACATGATAAAGGGTTTCTATTAGACACTTCCAACTTAAATTTTTGAAAATCTTTTGTTTGTGTTCTCAAGCATCCATTACGTAGATAAATCAACTACTTAATAATCTGTCACCTCCTTCAATTATCAGTTTAACTGCAAGCCTGTTCCCGTTGAGGATGAAGTCTAAGGTGACAAATTTTATGCAGTTAACTTATTACATAATAGGTGCTTAAAACATGTAAAGAAGCAGTTTCAAAATTTGAGTTGGCAATGACTAATAATAACACTTCATCATCATGTGTCAAGATGCTCAATTTAAAACGGTCATAGTCCAAGTGTCTAAATGAAATATATTGGCAAGTTTAAGGGGTGTATCGATGTATTAAGCCATTACACAGTTATGTTGAAACAACAACAACAACAACATACTCAATATAGTTCCACAAGTGAAGTTTGGGAATGACAGAGTGTACGCATACCTTAGGTTGTTTCCGATACACCCTCAGCTCAAGAAAAACCATACAATTCAGTCCAAAACAAGAAGTAACGGAAGTACAAGAATCAACCATACTAACAAAACAACATATCCAGTGAAATCCCACAAGTGGGGTCTGGGAGGGTAGAATGTACGCAGACCTTACCAATTTTGTTTAGTATGACAGAAATAGAAGGACAAGAAACTACGAGAGCAATAGTATGACAACATTGTTAAGAATTTACCTCCAGCAATTCCTCTCAGCTTGGGAAGTCTCCTATATAGGGGCATTTGACCCCCTTCAAACCCCTTCCTAACTCCAGGTCCAGACCTTGATTTTTGACCTCTCATCCCAAAACCACAACTACCTCCTTGTCCAGCTGAGTGCCCTCTACCTTTCCTCTTCCTATTCTTGGTAGCCCCAGGTTGAGGACCCAAGTTATTAAGCCTAAACCTAACACTCCCAGTTGCAGAATCAGCACCGAAACTTGAACTTTGGTTCAAAATAACAAATGGGGTTCTTGTTCTTGGCTTAGATTTCAGGTTACAGACCTTAATTAAGGGAAAAAGATTCGAACTTGAGCTCAAATTTCTTACATTACCCTGAAAAAAAATTGATGGGGTTAATGAGAAATGTAAAATTTGATGAAAATTGGAAAAGGAAAGAGGAGAATTGTACCTTGAATGGTGAAGAAAAGCGGGCAACAATTGAATTTGTTCTTGTTGGCGCTGCAGAGGAGATGGAGAGCAGAGACGCCATTGTTGATAAGGGAAAACTCAAATGGATGTGTTCACTGTCCAAGCAAAAAGTGTTAATTTTAACGGATAGGGGTGGTTAATAGCGGGTTTTTTGTCTTCTTTTTAGTGAATTTTTTTTATTAGTGTTCGATATTTATATCATTTTATCATACTATACCATTAACATGAATAATTGAACGATGAAATGATAATTTAATGTTTAATTTATAAGATTGTAAAATATATTGATTGTACAATATAAATTATGATAGATAATATATATTGATAATACAATATAAGTCATAGAAAGTATACATTAACTATACAATATAAATTACTTATACATGAGTTGTACACTAAATACACATAATGATACACTCAAAAATTGAATATAACTTGATAATACATGAAATATGCATTAATTTTTTTGATAATTACTTTAATCAAATGACCATCTGCTATAACTATCCCTAGTATATTTTCCACCGAAGAAGAAGTGTGTGATATTCATCGATAGTATATTGATATACAATAAATTAGTCCAACAACACAAACACAGCCCTTTTTGGATAAAGGGCCTTATGGGCTTATCTTTGAGCACAAGTAAAATGGGCCAACTGATGAGAACTGTTCATAAAGCCCATCAAAATGATGATAGCTTCACCTGGTTCAAACTTCAAAAGAAATTATATATCTTTTTATATTTGAAAATAATTTAACATGAAACTTATCATTTTACTTTTTAATAATATGATTTTGCTTCCAAAAATGTCATGGAATAATTAAAACCTTAAAATTCATTTTTTCCCTTGGATTCATGTGTTTGATTAAACAAGTTCACATCAAATCAACAAGAGGAGGTATATTTTTGGATAATATTTCTTTATATCCAAAAATTCTTGATACACCATAATTTTCCATATATAAAAGAGTTTAATGTACAATGGGTGGAATGTCAATAATTTTTATATTAAGAAGGTATTATTTTTAAGATTATAAATCTCATATTTTAATGATGAGATATCTTTAGACGTTCTTTGACACTACAAGAAAATAGTCACTTTATGGGGGTTATTTTATCAAATTGTGACTAGTTAGGGATTTCACAAATTGAATTGCAATAAATTTTAAAAAAGCTATAGTTATTCTTGCCACAAGCATAATTACGGCAGTTTTAATAAACCTCCATGACGTCTTTCACAAAATGACTTTTAAATTTGTAGAGATTTTTTTAGTATCAATTTGTGATGGTTTAGAACTTTCACAATATAATCTTAATATTTTAATTAAAAATCAAATTTGAGTGGGTTTAAAATATTGTGATATGAGATCAAATTCTACATATATAATTAGATTTGTACTCTTAAAAGATTTATTATAATAATACTAAATATAAATTTTGAATTACATCAAACCTTCAAAATAATATGAATAGATAATTTTACTAAATAATACATTTAATGCAAATGAAATTTCACTAAACAAATTCATATTAATAAACTTCACGAGTTCAAATTCTTATCCAACTAAAGTAATACAAACTTGTAGATGATAATTTGAGCATTACAACGTTAAATCCTTTAAAATACTCATCGAATAAATATAACAAAAATTCTATAGCATTTATTTGGTGATTTGAGTTGTTGTAATTCAATATTTTATTAAAGGTGAACCAACTCCAATCTCCGCAACAGACTGAAACAATAAAAATCTTCTATATAATTAGATTGTAAATCATCAAACCCAAATAATAGAAAATTATCTGAATATTTTAAAAAACATTTACAACACACTCAGTGTGATCGGACAAGTGAAACTAAGGAGGGTAGGATGTAGGGCGGAGTCAAGATTATTACTAAGGGGGGTTCAAAATAAATTTGAAAAGTAGACACACGAACTACTCGAAGGGAGTTTGACATCTACCATATAGATATAAAAAATTATTTTAATCATATAAATAGTATAATTTTTTATCGAAGGGGGTATCTCCGCCCTTAGTAGGATGACTTCATCCTACTTTTGTGGGGTAGAGACATTATTTCCGATTTTTTTCTCATAATTAATGGTGTGTATGTATTACTTAAACCCTAATAATATATTTTATGATATATCTTTTCTATCTGAATATATATAAAAGTGAAAATTGCTAAGACATTCTTGTAATGAAACTCAAACTATGTCAGTTTCAAAAAGGACAATCTATTAGATGAAACTTCAGCAATAAAACACAAATTGTATACGACATAATATATATGTACATGCAGCATGTATACAGTCTGAAAACTTGTTTTTATATTTGATAATGATGTAACAAGCTATAGGGTTATAGTTTAGTAGGTGAAAAAACCCTAGGGTTCAAATTATATATATTTTTTTAAATTAAAAAAAATGATGATGATGATTGATTAAAGCTTGGGGCATCAATTTTGAAAATACAATAATATCTTGTGCAAATGATTAGTCGTTTTCGTCTTGAATTTCGTTTGAATCCCAACTTGTTTCCATTGGACAAAGTACATCATTATATAATTACTCATTCTTCATTTTACCGAATGAAATCACAAAAATGTAAAGTAAAACTGAATATAAAAAATTGTGATCTGATTCTTTTCTTCGAATCTTATATATGCACATAACAGAAATTTAATGTATGAAATTATCTTTTTTATTGATTTATTTACTTAGTTCTTAAAGATCCTATAAATTGTATCAATATATATATATATATATACTTGTATATATGCAATTTTTATTTCTCATAAACTTATAATGTATGTGAAATTTCAAGGTCATACCCCCCACCCACCTACACACACACAATGTGTTTAAATTGCTTTTGCTATAATAAAGGTTATATTATTCTAATTCGTTTTGGTCCAAATCTTAGGGTTTCCCGAGAAAAAGATATATACCATCAAAAATATCATTACACTTATACTTAACTTCACTTTTAATTATCTTATGATGTGAAATTTTATTCACACACTCGATAAAATAGGGTTTGTACGTTATAAAATTTTAAATTTCGACTTTTAATTGTCGATTTATTTGCTTAGTTCTTAAGTATGCTATATTGCATGTATCAATATACTTGTGTATATGCACTTTTTATTTCTCATAAACTTATAATGTATGTGAAATTTCAAGGTCATACCCCTTGGTCCAAATCTTAGGGTTTTCTCGAGAAAAAGATGAGATATATACTATAAAAAATATCACTATACTTATAGATTACTTCACTTTTAATTATCTTATGGTGTGAGATCTTGTTCACACGCTTGATAAAATAGGGTTTGTACATAATAAAATTTTGAATTTCGACTTTAATTATCCATAATTGATGCACTCCTCTCCTTTATCTTGACATTTTAAATAACTCAATTGTAGTACTATATTCTTGAGTTGTGAATATATTCATGAAAGACAAAAAAATATGAATGTTTCATAACATCTTTTACCAATATTATTATAACAAAAAATTACATGTTTGTTTGGATGCAAGCTAAGTGTGTGTGTGTAAAATGTACGTAAAATTTTCACAAAAATAGTCACCACGTAAGTTTATAAAGTTTAGATGGGAAGAAGCATTATTTCTTGCAAAAATGTTTGCAGCTTTGACTACCAATAGCTTTGCATGCATAAAAGTGCACCCACTATAAATGTTTCTCTACGATATGTATCTATCAACTTAAGGGTTTGTTTGGTAGGAAGGAATTATTTTTTAATTGAAAATAAATTTTACTTTCATTAAAAGTGAATAAAACATTTCTCCACTTATTTAAATATGGTTTGTAATTTTTAGGGTGTGTATGTTAGGCAGTGAGACAAATTATCATATGGATAAAAATGTTACATTCTCCAAAAATATATCACATCGTACCAAACACACCCTTAAATTGGAAAACAAGTTCCATTAAATTAAAATTAGAAAATAAGTTTAGTTTGTTGACGATGATGTATGAAAATAAGTTTCATAAGTGATTTTCTACGCTGATTGTTTCGTTTCACCCACCTTTTTCAACAGTGAAGTCAGATAAATTTCACTAAGAAGATTCAAGAAATAGAGATAATTAAGTAGTAGTAAATACACGAAGAACCTAAGGAGATTCAATATGTACAATATACATATAAAAATATTTTTGATCTTATATATACGATACATAATTTTTTCAAAAAGGTGGTTTCAACTAACCCCCTTGCAACTCCCTAGCTCCCCCATGCCGACCCCACCCCAAAGTTTTTCTCAACGTTCTTATATACAGTGGCGGAGTCAGAATTGATTTAGGAGATTGATTCAAAATTAAATTTGAATAGGCAGACACATGAATTTGCCGAAAGAAGTTCGACATATATTATATATACATAAAAATTATTTTAACCATATATAGATAGTATAATTTTCCGTCGAAGGGGGTCAAAATCCCCTGATCAATAGGTGGCTCCACCTCTGCATATATATGATAATATTTTCTACTCACTTAATATCAAACTATATGTAATAACTTATCTTGAGATGTGAAGACACACATGGGCAAAACACGGGAAAGATTGTGGACATATAAGTAAACAAGTCTTACCTACTAGTGATGCGTTTTAAAGCCGTGCAGGCCGATACCCAAAGTGGACAATATCACTAGTAGATCTTTACACTATATGTAAGAAATTTTTTTGAGAAAACATTTTGTTTCATACTAAATAGACACTTAATTTTTTTTATTTTTTTTTGGTTTCTCTAACTATAAATTTATGAGCAATAAATAAATAAAAAGTACAATAAAGTGAGTATAAAAAAGTGTAAGCAAGTGTTGGGAAATAAGAGGTAAATTTTTAGCTAATTTGGGTATGATTGAAGAAAGGCAATATATATTGGGCAAAGCATCTTCAAAAACCAAAGCAATATGATACAGAATTTTTGTACTAATAAAGAGTATCTATTTCCTGATGAAGTATAAATGTATTGGCACTTCCAATTTTTGGAATTTTGTATATTCTTGGAAATTATTCTTTGGTCAATTTTTAATATTTACTTGGTCATCTATATGTGTACGTGTGATTTTTTTTAATTTTTTTTCCTAGCATTATTTATAATTTTGGAGAAGTGTATTTGGATTTACCATTGGATTTTATGTCTACTCACTAGTCACTAACCAAAGAGCAAGGGTGGATTTATTGGGCAATTTATGGTGCTCGTGAAGTAGAGTCGTCTTCGTGGGGTCTCAACAATCTTGATGGCGACGTCCAAAGTATGACAGCTCGGGTTAAATTGAGGAGCTTGTTCTGGAGATAGGTTTTCGATTCGTGAACTGAATGTCTCACTTGGCGACTTCAGACTTGAATCTCGGAATCATAACCATCTAACAAGATTCGAAATGTAAATTAAAGGCTCGAAGACCTCTAAGACATGGAAGTGAACGCATGATTTTATTTATTAAATTTAAATATTTTATATATACATCTATAAAGATATTAGATTCATCTTTATTGAAGAGTACATGGGAGAGTGAATCTCAGAAATATTTACATATGAGAAAGAACTAGAACTAAAACAAAAACAACAAAACTAGAGATTTTTCATATTTAAGTTTAGCTATTGTTTTAGTACAACTTAGGTTACATCACCAACAATATAATTAGTACAATTTTATAAATGAAGTTTGTGGAAGATATGTAGAATATACATAAATTTTATTTTTATTTTGTACAAATATAAGGACAATTTTCGATATACTCTTTAAGTTTTTTTTCTGTAAGCTTGCATTGGATATGAGATATGAAACCATGATTTTAAATTAACATTTGGACATGTAGTTTACGATCATGATTTAAAATCATGAAATTCCAAATTCTCAAAAAAAAAAAAAATTTGAGATTTTAAATTTAAATTTAAATTTTGTAAAAAAATTATAGCCACCACAATAAAAGGTTAATTATAACGGATTATAAATTGGACAAAGTGGAAAAATTATTTTCTAATTGTAGGGAAAATAAGGAGAGAAATATTGTTATGGTTCTTAAAATTCGAACCAAATCAACAACAATTAAATCTATGAATATGAAAGTTGATTCAATTTGATTCCAATTATTAAAAAGGCGATTAAATTAATTTAATTTTAGTTTTACCCCCAAATTGATTCAAACTGAATCACAAACACTTCTAATTATAATATCTTACCATCTTAAATGA